>JARSSU010032966.1:0-15889 GCA_029619165.1 Eurosta solidaginis | reverse complement strand
TCAATTGACAGGCTGTTTCGCATACTTAGTGTTCGGCCTGGGTGCGTCTGAAACCGGCAGTGGGTAGGCGCACACGGGTCGATCTCGGAATGGATGGGTCACTCAAAGAAATAAATAAGAACACAAAGAGGATTCCCTCGTTATAATATTGTATTTAATTAGAAAGTAAAAGGAAAATATACAATGTGGTTATAATATTACCTTGGTGTCTTAAGTGACGATGGTGATCCTTGCGATGTGTGCTGGTTGGCGGTCAATCGAGAAAGAGGCCGGTTGTGCCGTTGATGACAACCGCTAAGCCGCGAAAAAGTCCTCCGGTATTAAGGAGGGGAAGAGCCACACACACAACCACCCTTACGTATACGTGCATGGGTGCTGACAACCTGCACACACACACACGTGCATGTGTATGAAACGTATGCATGTGCATGCATGCACACAAATGCGGCGTGAGTGTGGGTGGCTGGAAATATTATTAAAACATTAGGGAGGGGCGCCGTCAATCAGGTAAAAGTTAGGCGTTGGGCCTAAACATGCCGCCCCCCTTGCGGTATGCAACGTCGCAGTCCGCCAAGGATCACCGACCGTGAAGAAGAGGAAAAAAAATAAAAAAGTTATAGCTAATTATATCTAACTTAACATAACGCCGGCCAGTCCACCGGCTTGGCGACACGCAAGATGGTTTGCGCAGTGTGCGAGCTTGGTTGCTGATGCCTCGGTCATTCGGCACTTTCCCGTTATGGTTCAAGGCCTGAGCCAGGTTTGCCTAGAGCTAGGGATTGCGAAAAGAAGTAAGAAGATACATGTGTTGATATTTCTTGCCGTTTATTGCAAAGTCATTGGAAATGAATAAGCATAGTATTTTGTATGAAGAAAATTCAATAAAGATAACTTATTGTAATGATAAATGATTGTAAACGCACACCTCCATTGTGAATTCATACAAGTGGCGAATTTTTGATAAAACGTTCACAATAATGAACAGCTTCGATCACCTGTTCAATCGCTGTTCGATTACTTAAATCATTAGCTTAACAGTGGGTTTCAACCATTTTGTAGACGACTGGTATATTGTTTCATTTACCTATTTCAAAAATGCCTGCATGGCGGATTGCTCAAACTTAATCTATAAAGTTGATTTTTGGAATGAATATTAGTATGTAGTTTGATTTTCTGTATACACATTTAAAGGAAAAAAAGTGCAATTTGTGGCACTTCAATTTAACAACGGCTAGTGAAACAAAACCTTTCTTCTATTCTCTGGCCATTCGCGATAACCGTTCTCCGTTCATTATTTGACAGGTAGGTATGGCAATGGAGGAAAAGAAAGATTTTTCGTTGGTATGAATTCACAATGCACATCCTTTACAACCGCGTACAAAAAATTTCAATAAAAATAACTAAGTGGAAAAAATGCATGTGTTTCGGTCGTTACCGAACATTTTGATGTTAGGCCTTGGTTGTGCCCGAGAGTACCCAACCGAAGATGGTACTCTGAGCTAGCAAAGGGCCAAACGTGGTGGGCAGAATCCCTGGTAGCATTATTTCAGCATATACGTCTGTCCCTAGTACGAGGCGGATAGGGGCGGATGAATAAAATTGCGGATCCGCCAGACGGAGATGTGCATACGGGGATGCGATGGCGCTGTCGACGCTGGTCGTGGGGGCCATTCGCCGAAAATTGGACACGACCGCCGCATGGGTTGCAATCCGTTTGTTTTGACCGTGTCTTCCTCGTATGCGTAGTAGGCATCCTGCTTGCCCAGCCAATGGTGCTGGTAGGGAGTTGGAGCTCCTGGGCGAGCTCATCCGCAATCACTGTGGTGGGGGAGCATCCATCGATTAAGGCGCGAACAAGGTGTAGCCGTCCCCCTGCTTCTATTTTCACGACCGCGGTGGGGGTGATCGCTACCGTCGGTATCATGGTGGCGGTGGCAGCGGAGTGCGTGGGCGAGGAGCCCTGCCCGGAAGGTGGACGCTGTGGAGAGCTGCAACGAGCTGTATCGTTGGCTGTGGTCTTGTGTCTGATGATGGGTGTGGTGTCGTTGTTGCAGGCGAAGAGGCCTTGTCTCCGCTCTGCGGTCGGGCGGTTGTTGTCTTCGTTGAGGTTCCTTGGTTTGCCGGCGAAGAGACCGAGTCTCCGCTCGGCCGTCACGAATATGGCGCTGGACTTTCGATGTGTTGTGCTGGAGCCGCTTCCTCTCATGCTGCAAAAGCGGTCGAAACGATTTGGCTGCTGGTGTTGTGTTCGGGCGAAGAGACCGCGTCTCCGCTCCGGTTCGGTGGATTCGAGCTGGACGAAGAGGCCCACTCTCCGTTCCAGCATCTGACGCATATAATGATATGGATTCGTCGATCCGCTCACGTGGGGACTCCAGCTCCTCCTCAACTTGTACACTCCATGGCTTGGAGCGGGCTTCGAGGAGTAGCTGTTTCTCTTCATCGATTGAGGAGATGTGTAGCATGGTGTGGTGTTTTCCGCCGCATTTTTGGCATCTTCCTTGGCTCGGGCACGCGTTAGAGCGGTGATCTAGTGCCAAGCAGTGGCTCCCAGGGATCGCTGCGTAGAGCCGCTCCTCGGGTTTTTTGGCCCGAAAGATAGGGCACAAGCGTATGGGGTGTCGTTTAAAACAGGCTCGGCATTCCAGGGAATAACGCGTTGCGTTCTCGGCGGTATTCCGTTGCATAGCAGCAAAACGACCCATTTTTCTGAAAGGAATGAAATGGGTATGAATAGGTCGCGTCCTTAACGAAGTGCAGGGGCGAGTGGTCCCTAATTGTATTATTGAGATTCGGGAAAGTTTATTAGCGCGTGCGGAAGCGTAAAAACGTCTGTCGCTGCATAAAAAAATATTCATATTTGGCGCGCATTATGTGCGTGGCATCTTCCCCCGCACGTTATGTGCCTGGGTCTTTAGTGCCTTGTTTTGTTTATTTCGTGTCACCCGGTAGCGTTTTAGTTAGCCACAGGCACACTAGTGCTGCAGAAAATGAGCATTTACGATTTTCGGTTCGCACGTTCTGGTGCCGAACCGGGTAGAGAGTGTATAGCGTGGGTTCTTTTGAGTCGCTGTTATTTGTGTTGTTGGTGCTAAAAACCAACAACTTCCCTGCCCGCCACAAAAAAAATGTTTGGACAGCAAAATGGTAGCGATGTAAAGAAGAAATAAAAAAATGTTCGTTTTGGAAGAGGGGAGAGATTTATAAAATGTATAATTTTTTATTTGTTTGTATTGCCCTTCGCTTATTTGTTCAACCGTTCCCCAAGTAGGCTTGCAGTCCTGTTTAATTGACGATCTTTATTAAAAAGCACAGTTCCCGAATTGTATTTGGCTCCGATACCGATTTGCCAGAAACGGGTTTTTGGGTACCCGTTTGCATCCTTTTATGCATCCCTAGTATAATGTACATTTACGGGGTTATTCTGTGTACTTGACAAATTGTCAATAAGTTGACAAGTAATCAAGATTTTTATCAAGTTGACAAATATTTCTATTCTGTGCATAGCTTGACAACTCTAAAAAGCTCTACGAACTGTGCTTTTCACCATATTGGGGTGAACTAAATTAGCTAAGCGTGGGGCAGTTGAGGGCGAGCAGTTTAATGTGACTTATAAGTAAGTAATTTGATGTGCTTGCACGTGTATGAATCGTGGCACAGTGGATGACGTACCCGACTCACACGTTTGGGGTTGCGGGTTCAAAGCCCACTGCAAGCAAGCATTTTTTAATATTTATTATTTTTTTTATTTTATAAATTATTATTTTAATGGACTGTATTTTATTTTCATTTAAATTAACGGTTTAGTGCAACAATCGCGAAATGGAAAAAACGTAAGAGTTAAATATTGTTCTTAATTTTTTGTAACAAATATTTTAAAATCATAGTTTTTTGAAAGAAATCAAAAGTGGAACGTGCTACGCATGAGCAATTGGAGCGATATGTCTCATTTTATGCTTCTAACCCCGAAATTGGAATAGGAAAAAATAATCCGCTGGGTTTTTTGGGGGTCATTTCGGCATGGCTTTGGGGACTCCCTCGGGGTATTTGGGGTTTCCCTCGGGGTCATTTGGGGATCATTCCGGGACGGGTTTGGGGACTCCCTCGGGGTCATTTGGGGGACATTGCGGGATTGTTTTGGGGTCCCCATCGGGTGCATTTGGGGGTCGTTCCGGGATCTTTTTGGGGACTCTCGGGATAATTTGGGTGTCTTCGGGGATGATTTTGGGGACTCCATCGGGGTCACTTAGGGGTCGTTCCGGGATGTTTATGGGGACTCCCTCGGGGTCTTTCCGGGGTGGTTTTGGCGACTCCCTCGGGGTCTTCCCAGGGTGAATTGGGGTCCTGCGGGGATGTTTTTAGGGACTCCCTCGGATTCATTTGGAAGAATTCTGGGATGGTTTGGGGACTCCCTCGGGGTCACTTGGGGGTCATTCCGGGATCCATTTGGGGACTCCCTCGGGGTCATTTGGTGGCCATTCCGGGATGGTTTTGGGGACTCCATCGGGTCCTCCCGGGGTCATTTAGGGGTCGTTCCGAGATCTTTTTGGAGACTCTCTGGGGGTCATTTGGCGGACAAAACCCCCAAATAACTTCGAGGGAGTCCCCAAAACCATCCCGGAACGTCCCCCAAATGCACCCAATGGAAACCCCAAAATCATCCCGGAATGTCCCCAAATGACCCCGAGGGAGTCCCCAAAACCGTCCCGGAATGATCCCCAAATGACCCCGAGGGACTCCCCAAAACCACCCCGTAATGATCCCCAAATGGCCCCGCGGGAGTCCCCAAAGCCATGCCAAAATTACCCCTAAACGACCCCGAGAGAGTCCCCATAAACATCCCGGAACGACCCCCAAATTACTCCGAGGGAGTCCCCAAAACTGTACCGGAATGACCCCCAAATACCCCGAGGGAGTCTCCAAAACTGTACCGGAATGATCCCCAAATGACCCCGAGGGAGTCCCCACAACGATACAGGAACGACCCCAAATGACCCCGGGAGCACCCAGTGGAAACCCCAAAACCATCCCGGAATGTCCCCAAAATGACCCCAGCGGGAGTCCCCAAAACCGTCCTGAAATTACCCCCAAAATCCCCAGTGGATCTTCCCACAATAATAGCAAAAGTAATAAATCTTCCATTTTCTCTCGATCGCACAATAACAGAATTCTAATTTAAGTTTATCCGTATAAATTAAATTATCAAGAGCGTTTGACTTATTGACAATTTGTCAGCGAAAAGGCTTTTTATTTTTTACATAGAATAGCAATTACTTGATAAATTATTAAACTTGACAAATAAGCAAGATGGTGAATTTGTCAAGTGCACAGAATAGGGCTGTTAAACTCGGCATATATATCTACATGCGTTGGTAGAAGTATATGGACAGTCAGTGCACGGACTTTAGCACTTTATTGATAGGTGGATAAATTTTTGACCCGTTTTAATTTCCTACTCCTACTAAATACTGCTATTATTAGGTACATGTGTTGATTTTTCGAGTACACCCAAATAAAGTTCCAAGGTGACACCAACCCAACTACCCCATTTTGCGAGCCTTTCTGCGCTGTTTGAAGAAAAAACTCAGTTTTAACAAAGGAATCGTAAGTTCTTTGTTTTCAAAAAGATGTTTCTTCTGGTTATGATAAGCTGATTGGTATATCTGCAATTATTTTCATTGCGAAATTTTATTTGCTACTCCTCGTCCCGGAAGGGCAAGAGGTAACTAACAAGAAGAATGAAAAGAATTAAGGATAAAGTAGTTTGCTTCAAAGGAACTCACAGACCATAGTACATATAATATATACATATTAGCAAAATAAATGTATAATTGCGCTACTTCCATCGGTTTGTGTGCACAATTCTGAACGAAAATAAAGTTTAAACGTAAGATAACATGTCGGTGGTTTTTATGGCAGTATTTTTGGCACATTGGAAAAATCCACCACTACCAACATTTTCATTACTTAAAGTCCGCGCACTGTTATGAGTATACCAGCGGCAAAGGCAGAAACGACAAAAAAATACTCGCGAACATTGATACAGACCTATGTATATAACGTAAATTCCACAGAATTGAAGCGTGGTTGGTGAATGGTAACAGCGGTAAGTATGGTAAATTCTTGAATTAATTTTTTTAATGATAATATTTCTTTTATTTATTATCGCAAAAGGGGTGCTCCAACTGCGGCGTCGGCCGCGCCGTCAGTTGTCACCTCTTTTGCGCTGCCCATTTATGCATTTGTATTAATGGATTTTCTTTTTTTTTCTTTGTAGGTTTTGGTCCCAAAAAATCGATCACGGCCGCATTTAGATCCCTATCTCTTTGAAACGCTATCACTGGCAATAAAAACGTGTGCACAACAGAGCCAGCAGCAAGTTAGTTTCTTGAAGAGGCATTATGTCCTGTGTTTCAAGGCATATTGCAACAAGACATATTGGAATTTATGCCTTATGCATAAAATATTTATGCCGCGAGGGCAGCGGCAGTCGAGGCATTGTTATCTAAAGCTTTACGAGATTTGCCAAATCGCGTACTTAATGTCAGCCTAGAGGAAAGGACTGCATTATTTCGAGATGTTGCATTGGTACTTAGTAACCCCGGATTACATGCGTCGATTGTAAAAGGGATCTGTAAAGTTATTGGCACAACTTTAACGAAATATAAAGATTCGCCGTCTCAACTTTTGGTTAGAAGTCTTATTGTGGATATTGTGAAACATTATGACGTGGCTGTTGATCATTTCAAAATATTTTAATCAAGGATCTCTCGGGCTTGCCGCCTAACAAAACAGCCAAGTTTTCCCTTGTTGCCTTAAGATGGACAGACTTAGTAATAAAAAATTCCAGCCTAACTTCTGACACATTTAAAGCCGAATATCCTAAGTTATTGGACCACCAAGGCATGTTTTATATGAATATACTTCTTTCTAGCCATGCACGAATAATAGATATTAGCGAAAAAAAATTTTTTTTTCGAGCGTTTTATGTTTGCTGCAACACCTGAAACTTTATGTTACGTATCGGCAATGGCTGAAAATTTATTAACACAATATTCATATAGACTCAAAGGTCCGCAAGAAGTGATACTTAGAGCTTTGGTTCACAATTTAGTTTCGAACTCAAAGAAAGTAAGAGCCTACACTTTGGGTTTGGTTCCAAATATAATTAACTCATATGATGGCGTATTGTACACTCCAAAAAATTATGATAGAGTTGGAAGAACAGTTGTATAGTATAAAATTTAGATACGAGAGTACAAGCAATGAACAGAATTCAGTTCCTACGAAAAGTGTTGTGGAATTAATGCAACAACTTTGTAGTTTGATAAGATATCAGTTAATGATGCCAAAAGGCTATCCGTACAATCTCTTCTTATATGTCATCACCCAGCAGTAGTTTGTAATGAGCCATATCTATGGGAAACAATTTTGAAGGACAGCTTTAATTTTGATCTTCATACGTTCTTTTCAAATTACAAAGCGACATTGTAGATATTTTAATGGATAAATTTGAGCAAAGAGCGTCTTATGTAAATGCTATCGCCACGGTTGTACGCCTAAGCCCCGAAGTAATTCTACTAATATGTATGTATGAAGACAGTTTTAGCTGACCTTAAAAGTATAGAATTAAATCCTATTTCCGAGGAAGAGTATTTAACAATTTTAAATTCCAAGGTTGATAAAAAGTTTCGCAAATCAATGGCAATAACAACAAAAGTCAAATGGAAAAGTTTAATGAATATGAAAAAAAACTAAAACTTCGGGAAAATTTGTTCGAAGTACCTCCAAAACAGCATGATGGTTTAAGAAGTCAAACTGAAAGGGGAAATTACACAATAGATCGGCTTGGACTCCTTAGTAATAATATTGCCAATGTTATATCTATTATTGAAGCGATTTTTAGCGGCAATCCTAAAGCATTTTCTTTGTATTTCCTTGAACTCATAACTCAAATCCTAAAACTAATGAGAAATCCCCTTGCGGCGAAACCATTTTCAGAGCTCCATTTTATAATACGTGAATCATGTTTTTCCGACTGCTTTGAACTAGGAAAAAATTTAGCAGTGATGACTATATGGTTAGAAAGACCTCTGTGCTTTTCCACAGGAATGGGTTACAAACGATATGGATGAAAATATGATTAAAACTTTGATTAATGTTTACGAGTACATAACAAACCACGGTATTGGTGAGGAGCAAAGCATAACTTATCACTAAACGCACCTTCATTTGCTTATGTATTTGAGTTTATAAAACGTGCACTACCAACATACGAGACGGGACCTACATGTTTTATGCCGACTCCGAACGGCATCTGCAAGGCAGATGAGTTTTCACTGAGAGCTTTTCATGGCAGAAATACACCCGGAGCGCTTGCCAAACACTGCCGAGGGGCGACCCCGCTTAGAAAAATTTTCTTCGAATTGAAAAACCTTATTTCTAAAATTTTGATGTTGCTTTGCCCGAGGTGTGAACCTGGGGCATAGGTAGGCGGAGCACACCACCACACCACGGTGGCCGCCAATATAAATTAGGGAAAGTTAAAATCAAATATTCAGTTCATAGACACCAAACGGCCTAACGACGATAAATAGCCAAACACGTACGAGACGCAGTGAAGGCAGAAGTATATTCATTATTAGTAAACATTTTTACATTGGCTTTGTAGCATGTGTGTGTACAAATGAATGTATATTTACGCGTATGTATAAATATATTTATCCGAAATCATTTGATAAGCAGTGCTTTTCAATATTTGTTGTATTTGACTTGTTGCCTTTTTTTGCTTAGAAAATGTCAAGGCTATTAATATCATCTATTAAATGCTAATGCCGAAACCAGGAAATTTCAGCCATTCAATTTCATTTGTTATATTGCAAGGCTTTGATTGATGGTCTTTAAGTAAGATTAACATAACAGAGCACTTGGGTATAAAAAATTGCTAAAGCGTCTGCTTGAAAATCGTTGAATCAATACTACGCCGCGTTGGAGTAGAGATATTTAGAAACAAATACTTATTCCCTTTTTGTTCGTATATATGGATTCCATGTTATGGAAATTCAGCAAGGAATACACCTGTTATGAAAGAAGTAGGAAATATAATAGCTTATGATATTTTATAGAAATTTTGTTTTCTATTTATGTGTTTTGTGGAATTGAATTTTGTTTAATTTTCTATAAAGCCCAGACAAAGAACAGCAACAACGTATGCAGAAGAAATAACAACAGTTAGACACACAGCAAAAATGTATATAATACGTGGTATATATATAACAACTACGATCGTAGCAGTGACGATAAATATACTACCACACACACACACGTATATATGTAGCTACCGCAAGTACGAGACACAGAACGACGAGATGTAAACAAGCAACTATTCGGGAAGGTGTTCGCGAAAAGTCTAAACCCTTTGCAGAAAATAATAACGAGGAACTGAGTGATATATAAGCATCGTAATCTAAGGAATCAGTACTGAAGAAATTGAATACATTATACTGCTAGGTTCTACTACCATTGCAGTGCTGAATAACTTGAGTGAATTTATTCGACTGTTCCGTGCGATGAACCGATAACAAATTGCAAGGATAATATGGTCACAGTATTTTTTTTTGGTATATTTGATTTAAACTTTGCAATAACTTTTAACAGGTGGCAATCTTGAATAGATTTTTCTTATTCCAAAACCTAGCAAATAATTAGAAAAACGAATAAAATATGGAAAGGATCACGAAATGTCTGCAAAATTATATTCAGACCATTTTGATAATGAACCCGCATTAGTCCCGAACTATTCCAAAATTTTACGAAGAATAGTCTTGCATTGCAGCTTAAAGCAATTTAAATAATCCCTAATCAATGCCAAAAATATCATAAACAATAAGGAAGGCTAAGTTCGGGTGTAACCGAACATAACATACTCAGTTGAGAGCTATGGAGACAAAATAAGGAAAATCAATCTGGGGTAACCCTGGAATGTGGTTGTATAACATGTGTATCAAATGAAAGGTATTAAAGAGTATTTTAAGAGAGAGTAGGCCATAGTTCTATGGATGAACGCCATTTAGGGATATCGCCATAAAGGTGGACCAGGGCTGACTCTAGAATTTGTTTGTACGATATGGGTATCAAATGAAAGGTGTTACTGAGCATTTTAAGAGGGAGTGGGCCTTAGGTCTATCGGTGGACGCCTTTTCGAGATGTCCCCATTAAGGTGGACCAGGGATGATTCTATAATGTGTTTGTACGATATGGGTATCAAATGAAAGGTGGTAATGAGTATTTTAAAAGGGAATGGGCTTTAGTTCTATAGGTGAACGCCTTTTCGAGAAATCGCCATAAAGGTGGACCAGGGGTGACTCTAGAATATGTTTGTACGATATGGGTATCAAATGAAAGCTGTTAATGAGTATTTTGAAAACGAGTGATCCTTAGTTCCATAGGTGGACGCCGTTTCGAGATATCGCCATAAAGGTGGACCAGGGGTGTCTCTAGAATGTGTTTGTACGATATGGGAATCAAATGAAAGGTGTTACTGAGCATTTTAAGAGGGAGTGGGCATTAGGTCTATAGGTGGACGCCTTTTCGAGATATCGCCATTAGGGTGGGCCAGGGGTGACTCTAGAATGTTTGTACGGTATGGGTATCAAACGAAAGGTGTTACTGAGCATTTTAAGAGGGAGTGGGCATGAGGTCTATAGGTGGACGCCTTTTCGAGATATCGTCATTAGGGTGGGCCAGGGGTGACTCTAGAATGTGTTTGTACGATATGTGCATCAAACGAAAGGTGTTACTGAGCATTTTAAGAGGGAGTGGGCATTAGGTCTATAGGTGGACGCCCTTTCGAGATATCGCCATTAGGGTGGGCCAGGGGTGACTCTAGAATGTTTGTACGATATGGGTATCAAACGAAAGGTGTTACTGAGCATTTTAAGAGGGAGTGGGCATTAGGTCTATAGGTGGACGCCTTTTCGAGATATCGCCATTAGGGTGGGCCAGGGGTGACTCTAGAATGTGTTTGTACGATATGGGTATCAAATGAAAGGTGGTAAGGAGTATTTTAAAAGCGAGTAATCCTTAGTTCTATAGGTGGACGCCTTTTCGAGATATCGCCATAAAGGTGGACCAAGGGTGACTCTAGAATGTTTGTACGATATGGGTATCAAACGAAAGGTGTTACTGAACATTTTAAGAGGGAGTGGGCATTAGGTCTATAGGTGGACGCCTTTTCGAGATATCGCCATTAGGGTGGGCCAGGGTGACTCTAGAATGTGTTTGTACGATATGGGTATCAAATGAAAGGTGGTAATGAGTATTTTAAAAGGGAGTAATCCTTAGTTCTATAGGTGGACGCCTTTTCGAGATATCGCCATAAACGTGGACCAAGGGTGACTCTAGAATGTTTGTACGGTATGGGTAACAAACGAAAGGTGTTACTGAACATTTTAAGAGGGAGTGGGCATTAGGTCTATAGGTGGACGCCTTTTCGAGATATCGCCATTAGGGTGGGCCAGGGTGACTCTAGAATGTGTTTGTACGATATGGGTATCAAATGAAAGGTGGTAATGAGTATTTTAAAAGGGAGTAATCCTTAGTTCTATAGGTGGACGCCTTTTCGAGATATCGCCATTAGGGTGGGCCAGGTGTGACTCTAGAATGTTTGTACGATATGGGTATCAAACGAAAGGTGTTACTGAGCATTTTAAGAGGGAGTGGGCATTAGGTCTATAGGTGGACGCCTTTTCGAGATATCGCCATTAGGGTGGGACAGGGGTGACTCTATAATGTTTGTACGATATGGGTATCAAACGAAAGGTGCTACTGAGCATTTTAAGAGGGAGTGGACATTAGGTCTATAGGTGGACGCCTTTTCGAGATATCGTCATTAGGGTGGGCCAGGGGTGACTCTAGAATGTTTGTACGATATGGGTATCAAACGAAAGGTGTTACTGAGCATTTTAAGAGGGAGTGGACATTAGGTCTATAGGTGGACGCCTTTTCGAGATATCGCCATTAGGGTGGGCCAGGGTGACTCTAGAATGTGTTTGTACGATATGGGTATCAAATGAAAGGTGGTAATGAGTATTTTAAAAGGGAGTAATCCTTAGTTCTATAGGTGGACGCCTTTTCGAAATATCGCCATTAGGGTGGGCCAGGTGTGACTCTAGAATGTTTGTACGATATGGGTATCAAACGAAAGGTGTTACTGAGCATTTTAAGAGGGAGTGGGCATTAGGTCTATAGGTGGACGCCTTTTCGAGATATCGCCATAAGGGTGGGCCAGGGGTGACTCTAGAATGTTTGTACGATATGGGTATCAAACGAAAGGTGTTACTGAGCATTTTAAGAGGGAGCGGACACTAGGTCTATAGGTGGACGCCTTTTCGAGATATCGCCATTAGGTTGGGCCAGGGGTGACTCTAGAATGTTTGTACGATATGGGTATCAAACGAAAGGTGTTACTGAGCATTTTAAGAGGGAGTGGGCATTAGGTCTATAGGTGGACGCCTTTTTTTTTGAGATATCGCCATTAGGGTGGGACAGGGGTGACTCTGGTATGTTTTTGTACGATATGGATATCAAATTAAAGGTATTAATGAGGGTTTTAAAAGCGAGTGGCCCTTAGATGTATATGTGAAGGCGTTCTCGCGATATCGACCAAAATGTGGACCAGGTGATCCAGAAAATCATCTGTCGGGTACTGCTAATTTATTTATATATGCAATACCACTAACAGTATTCCTGCCAAGATTCCAAGGGCTGTTGATTTCGCCTTGTAGAACTTTTTCATTTTCTTCTACTTAATATGGTAGGTGTCACACCCATTTTACAAAGTTTTTTCCAAAGTTATATTTTGCGTCAATAAACCAATCCAGTTACCATGTTTCATCCCTTTTTTCGTATTTGGTATAGAATTATGGCATTTTTTTCATTTTTCGTAATTTTCGATATCGATAAAGTGGGCGTGGTTATGGTCAGATTTCGCCCATTTTTTATACCAAGAAAAAGTGAGTTCAGGTAAGTACGTGGGCTAAGTTTAGTAAAGATATATCGGATTTTGCTCAAGTTATTGTGTTAACGGCCGAGCGGAAGGACAGACGGTGGACTGTGTATAAAAACTGTGCGTGGCTTCCACCGATTTCGCCCATTTTCACAGAGAACAGTTACCGTCATAGAATCTATGCTCCTACCAAATTTGAGAAGGATTGGTAAATTTTTGTTCGACTTATGGCAATAAAAGTATTCTAGACAAACTAAATGAAAATGGGCGGAGCCACGCCCATTTTGAAATTTTCTTTTATTTTTGTATTTTGTTGCATCATATCATTACTGGAGTTGAATTTTGACTTAATTTACTTATATACAGTAAAGATATTAAATTTTTTGTTAAAATTTGAATTAAAAAAAATTTTTTTTTAAAAAGTGGGCGTGTTCTTCATCCAATTTTGCTAATTTTTATTTAGCACATATAGAGTAATAGTAGTAACGTTCCTGCCAAATTTCATCATGATATCTTCAACGACTGCCAAATTACAGCTTGCAAAACTTTTAAATTACCTTCTTGTAAAAGTGGGCGGTGCCACGCCCATTGTCCAAAATCTTACTAATTTTCTATTCTGCGTCATAACGTCAACCCATCTACCAAGTTTCGTCGCTTTATCTGTCTGTTGTAATGAATTATCGCACTTTTTCGGTTTTTCGAAATTTTCGATATCGAAAAAGTGGGCGTGGTTATAGTCCGATATCGTTCATTTTAAATAGCGATCTGAGATGAGTGCTCAGGAACCTACATACCAAATTTCATCAAGATACCTCAAAATTTACTCAAGTTATCGTGTTAACGGACGGACGGACGGACGGACGGACGGACGGACATGGCTCAATCAAATTTTTTTTCGATCCTGATTATTTTGATATATGGAAGTCTATATCTATCTCGATTCCTTTATATATGTACAACCAACCGTTATCCAATCAAACTTAATATACTCTGTGAGCTCTGCTCAACTGAGTATAAAAACAACACTGAAATTACCCGGAAATTATTCCGAAGTAGCTCTTAAAGGATCGAGATTGAAACTGAAAATAATCCCTATAA
This sequence comes from Eurosta solidaginis, assembly GCA_029619165.1. NCBI lineage: Eukaryota > Metazoa > Arthropoda > Insecta > Diptera > Tephritidae > Eurosta > Eurosta solidaginis. The sequence goes on along the minus strand of JARSSU010032966.1, from coordinate 1,785 downwards.
CAATTCCGATATGGTTCTAGACTGATTCTAAAGCAATACGGACAAAAATTTCCAAAATTCAAAAATTTTAATGAAACAATAACGAGAACGACAACATTTAGTTCCAATATGTCTTAAAATTATATCAAACACAATCCCCAAATATCCTTAAATTGTTCCAAGTTGAAAACGAAAGCTGCGCCGGCATGTCCCGAAAACTATCGCTAGTGGTTCCAAAACCCCCTCAAGCTGCTAAGGCGGATAAAACTAGACGCTTTGGTCGCTTCAAAGCGGCAAGGCGTTCAAATGTTATATTTTGGCACACAGTCAAGTGGTTTGAAATTAGGCCTGAATTGAACTGAAAGTCAAAAATTTTCGAACTGATTCTAAAACAATTCCGAAGTGCTCCTCAAATTACTCTTAAAATAATACCAATATGTTTGAACAAAATTTCGAAATGGTCATGGAATAATTCCGAGATGAAACTCTTAAACAGTCCGAACATAGCCCTTTCTGGAAATATTACCGAAAACAATCCAGCGGTGGGCCCGAAATCACATCAAACAATTAAGGCGGATTCACATAAACGCCTTAGGGGGCAGTCAAAGCTAAGAAGTCGAAAGGCGTTATCTTATGCAACAGTCCAAGCTTTGCAACCAGAGCCTTCATATAAATCTGCCTTTATGGAAAACATTCACGAAATAGTTTCGAATACTTATGAAACTACCTCGAAATGATTACGAAATTATCTTTAAAACCATCCGAAATATGCTCGAAGCTATTCCAAACTAGTACCAAAAACTATCCCCTGAACTATCTTGGAACAATCATAAACTGTTTTTCGTTTTCGCGGGCACTTTTTACTCACTAAACCCAAAGTATGCCAACATATTTGTGTATTTCCTATGTAAGACAAGTGCAGTACTAAATTATTGGCGTTTGTTAAGCTCCTGCGGCTTTTTGTTGCTAGCTTTCAGACTACTCTTATATTACAATATTTTTGCTGGGATGTAGGTATGAATTAAATTACCATAACAGGCGAAGACAAATTATGTCCTATTTATAATACTACAAATATATTCAATACTGCATATGTTCAAGTTGTTACGTGTTAGCGTATTTTTTAAAGCTTCCTAAGGAAATTCTGATGAACTTGGCGATGAACCATTTCAAGATCGATGCTTGAAGTTATAAGTTGGTGTTTGTGACTCACAGTGCGTGCCATACACGTAAAGTTTTGGCACAGTCTATGTGCTACATACACACATACCTACATACATACATATTGCTTATATTAACATATTTAGTCGATAGTCCTGCAAACGCTTCCTTTTAAATGTTTTAGTATGTAGATATCGTAAAGCAATACAAAATTTTCTTTTCAAAATAAGAACGTAGATAAGAAAATGATGCGTTCCAAACCGAAAATTGAAGAATAAATTTCAACACATAAAATTGAAATAGAAGATTTTAGTAGCAAAAGTGATAGTATTCGCTTTGTATTGTCACAGAACTTTTCGTCTTAATTGCATATCGTAAATACTAACAGTTTTGTGAGTTGCAGTAAAGAGAATAAGTTTTCTTCAAAAGGTGATTTTTGTTTTTAACATCAATAAAATGCGGCACAAAACTTTATGGTTATTGGTATAAACGTCTACTATGTAGGTGCGAAGAACATATTTGATGTGATGAAATGTTATACTCAGCGTGCTTTGCACACAATTATATAACTTTGATTGTATAACGGTTGGTTGTACTGGTATAAAGGAATCGAGATAGATTGTTATGGAAAACGCATTTACATTG
>JARSSU010032964.1:0-33008 GCA_029619165.1 Eurosta solidaginis | reverse complement strand
TAAATATTGGAGCTATTTATTCAACAGTTTAGTGATCCGAACTTAGCAGAAGGTTGCAAATAAGAGGATTTGCAGTAAGTTCGTTAAAATTGATGTCAGAAGAGAATTATTGAATAAATTCCAGAGGACAACAAGGTCATGGCAAAGTTCAGTGAATTGAAGATCCAGCAACTGAAGAACGAGCTGGAGAGCCGTGGATTGAATACAACCGGCATTAAACTCGAACTTCAAGCACGACTACGAGAGGCAGTGGAAGCAGAAGGAATAACGTGGAAGAGTATGTCTTTCATCTTGATGTCGACGAGACAACAACAACAATTGAAGAGAAAACGAAACATCGCGGCCAGTTACGAGCACAGACTTGAACATGATATTGGCTGCAATAACTGCTCAAACATCGACAGTGGCATCTCAGCTAGAATCGCAGGAGACACTTTTAACTTCCAAGATGGAAGCACAGGAGGCACGCATTTCAGAAATGTCGTCACAAATATCATCCCAACTGGGATCGCAGGAGACACGCATCACATCGAAGATTGAAGCACAATTGGATGAACAGAAAACACACATGGCGTCACAAATTGCAGAACAATTAAAAGAGCAAGAGGAACGCATAACATTACAACTCGAAGCATAGGAAACAAAATTCTCATCGCAGCTGGAGGCTTTTAGTGAACGACAAGATAAAACGGAGGCTGAGATGAATGCTTTGAAATATCGTTAACAGGAGTTGCAACCAAATCGCCCAGCAGTTTCAGCGAGTATTCCAAAGGTAAAAAACACCATCCTTTGATGGTTCTGTACCTTTCCAGGTCTTTAAGCTACAATTTGAGAGACCGCAAACAGTGAACAACTAGAATGCTGAAGATAAAGTCGCTGCACTTTTCGTAGCATTGAAAGGAGCAGCTGCCGAAATCTTACAGACTATTCCAGAGTACGAACGGAACAGTTATGACGCATTGGCTGCTGTAGAACGTCGATACGGAAGCGAACACAGGAAAATGATATATCAAATATAATTGCAAAACCGTTAGCAAAAAGCTGATGAGATTTTGCGAGAGTTTGCTTCGGATGTTGAAAGGTTGGCTCATTTGGCAAATGCGGACGCACCCGTGGAATACACCGAGAGGGTAAACATCCAGAGTTTTATAAATGGCATACGGGACGTCGAAACGAAGCGAAACCGCATACGCAAACCCAAAAGCCAACATTCGCAGGAAAACGGTGTCACAAGCTCTGATTCAGGAAACAGCATCGCTTCTGTGTAATCCAGTTTTCAAAGCACGCCGAGTGGAAGTAGAAAGGCCAGAGTGGGTAGACTCAATATTGGAGATGCTGAAAGGATCGCAAAAGCGGGGTGGAAGAGTTATCAAATGCTTCAAATGAGGGAAGCCCGGTCACATTGCACGTCATTGCGATCTTGGTCCTAATAGTTCCAACAATGTGGGTGGCCGTAAACGCAAAGCTGTAGAAGATGAGCAAGAGCGCGTCAGATGTAAAGAACGAAAACTTGCCCCAGCTATTGAATGTCCTGTGATATCTGTGTCGCAAATTGGAAGAAAATCGAGCAGTCTTGCCGTCGAAGGAAAGCTGGATGGCAAGGAGCGTGTACTGACTGTAGATACGGGCGCATTTCATTCCTTAATCCGATTTTACTTGGTCAACAGGAGAGTAAAACCGTTACCTGGAGCAAGGTTGCGTACGGTCACTGGCGAGTATAATCAAGTCCAAGGAGAAGTGGTATGTGAGGTAGTAATTGGAAAGGTCATGGTTCTACACCAATTCATTGTGGCGGAGATTGTTGATGAAGTCATATTGGGAGTGGACTTCTTGGTTGACCATGACATCAAGATCGATATGCAGAGAAGGGTGATGCGTTATGAGAACCATCAGTCGATGAGGAGAAATTATTGATGGCTCAAAAGAACCGGATATGCACAGCTTGGGATTCTTCCACGACTGTGTTAATAAAGCGATAAATTGTCTCGGTTCTAGTGATATTGACATCCTCATTTTAAGATGCCAAATATGCCTTTTTTCGAAGCCATTTATAGTGTGTAAAGATAGATTCAATATTTGAAAAAACTTTAGCTATTAAAGCTTCAGGTGATTTCACAATTTCGCAAAAACTTGCAGGAAAATAAATCAAACCTGATAGTAAAGGAATAGGAATTTTGCCATAATCAATTTCAAGCAGTTTTTTAGCAAAAGCTGCTGCTGAAGTGTTTCCGCCAAAATGTGCTCGCAAACTTCTAAAGAGAGTAAACTTTTCTACCTCGCTGCACGAAAAAGCACACATTTACTTTATCTGCGGCTGTTCCAGCAAGTAAGAGGAAAGCACCACCCTTTTGATGATCATTACAAATCAAATCCTTAAGGGTACGGCCTAAAACTTGTAGCGACTGTTTATGAGTCATGGTGCACACATACCGCACACTCACTTTGGCCTGACCGTCTGCTTATGTTGCACAACAGCCTATCAGATGTTTGTGGACAGTGGTAATTTAAATCCGGAGTGAGCAGTATGTCCACCACACAAAGGATAACCGCGGTACCTGAGGAAGCAACTGCTATAGTTATTTCTCTTTTTTACTCTTACACTAATATCAAATTTACCAGAAATTTTTTTCCGGTTCCTCCAGGCATATCAAAAAGTACCAATCCTAAAGGTAACAAACCCCAAAAGAATACTAAAGGAATAACAGCCAAACCCAACTCTGCAATCAATAGCCAAAGTTTTTACGGCAGCCATAGTTCTGAAAAATCGCATTTGCCTTGTTTCTTTCAATTCCATCTACTAATGAATACTCTGCTACTTGTAAAAATTTATCACATTTGCTGAATGTTAACATGACACATTGCAAATAAAGTAATATGTATTATTAAAAAAAATAAAAAATATATACTAATTGTGCTGTTAGGACTTAACGTCATATAGCTCCTTACCAATTTTCATTATTATACCAGTACTAAATCCTGAGATATGCAGTATGAAATGAGAGGTGCCACGCCCCTTCTTACTCACATCTTACTTTCTTAGTGGTGTTGCGGATTGATCTCATATAACTCTTTACTGAATGTCAATGTTCTTGCATGAATACTTCCAGAGTTATGCTATATCAAATATTCCTTTTGTATGGTAGGTGTCACGCCCTTTTTTATATTGAAGTTACGTTTAGCCTATGACCGTCCTTGGAAGGTTTTTAGTGGGTGATTCCCGATATATGCCTACGTAACAAACATGCTTTATTTTGAATTGTAATATATATAGAGAGAGAAGATGTAGATAGACTGAAGTTAACCAAAAAATTTAACGGGCGTCAGATTATTAAACGTCAAACCGAAGTTCGAACAATTTGCTGGAGGTATTAGCACTTAACGTCATATAGCACCTTACCAATTTTCATTATCCTACCATTACTACATCCAGACATATGCAGTGGTTATATATTCCATTTGTATGGAGGTGCCAGGCCCCCTTCTCCCTCATCGCACATTTTCTTCGTGGTGTTAAGGATTGACTTCATATAACTCCTTACTGAATTTCAATCTTCTAGCATGAATACCTTCAGAGTTATGCAGTATCAAAGAATCCATTTGTATGGCAGATGCCACACCAATTTTTTTATATATCGAAATTATTTTTAGCCTATGACCATCCCTGAAGGTTTCAAGTGGGTGTGCAAATTTGGTTGTGATCGGTCTATCCGTTTAGGACTCAACCCGATCTATACCTCCATACATACATAATTTAAATTTTATATATATAGATGCCACACATCATCACCTAGGTGTTGTACTGTGAGGACCAAATATAAGCCATTAATTTGGCCCACACAAAAACCACCGCCCCACAACACAGGATCAGTAACACGGACAATGCAACACAAAAAAACACTACATATGAACACGATCAGCAACATAGCCGACACAACACGAAACAAAAAACACTCCACAGCAACACTGGAAAACATGGCAACGCAACGAACTAAGCTAACAACAAAAATTTTTTAATATAAAGATATTGCATGCGCGAACTTCGGTGGAAAGCAGCGGAGCGTAACAAAATTCTAGTAGGTCACTTTCACCACACCAAAAACTTTAACACAATTTTTAACATAATTTAAGCACAGAAATACACTGATTGGAGTTTTAGTGAGTAAAAGTTAAAATTCTGAACACATTAGCTGAATAAAAAGTGTACAAATAATTATTAAATAACAAATACAGAAAGTGGTAGTTTAACAAATTCTGCTGCGGTAAGTGGTGAATGTGACCTACTAGCTGGCCTCACACGATTTTTCGTCTATGCAATGTCTCTATATTATATCGTTTCTGCTAACAACATCAAGAGCGCTGGCTATAAAAAAGGCAACACAACAAGACAGCAGGCAGTCAGCACGCGGTTGTGGTTGCGACCGAAGCTCCAACTGAAGCGTTCTGGAAGGCATATCATTTTTAACCATTGCAAGCCAGTGCGATTCATAGGAGAAAGTCGTGGGCTGATAATTGTGGGTAAGCTGGTTTTATTCGCTCTACAACGCTTTAGGCCACGTTACGCAAGCATACGACATTGGCCGCGAGCAGAGTTACGCAAACATACGACGTTGGTCGCAGCAGAGTCAGCGCTGTCGCCAGCCATACCACAGTTACACTTACGCAGACGCACCGACATAAGCCGCAGCAGAGACAGCGCAGTCGCTAACCGTAGCAGAAATACGCCGAGGCAAGGCGTTACTGAGATACATTTACGCATACCTAGGCAGGGGCCAGTAAGGCGCCGTAACGGAACGCTCCTAACGGGACACGAGTGACCGTTAGCCCACCACTAATCATATAGCAAGCATCAAATTAAGTGAAGAATACGAATAAATTTTATATTTTAGTTTAAGGAGTTAATCAATAAAGTGAATTTTACATGAAAACGATTTGCAAGGTGCCCTAAAAATACAAATGTATAGTAAACGAACCTTGGACACGGCGAGTATACCCCAGCAATTATTGAAGAAGTAGCGGGGCAAGGAAAAGCTTCGTTATAGTGCCTGTGGTGTAAAATGTGTTTTATATATATATATTTTTTTTGGAATGCATTTTTTTCTTTAATTGAAAATAAGCATATGAAGTACTTTGTAAAACTTGAATATTTGTATTATAGCTGTCTACGTGTTAAATATTTGGCAAAATCCATAAAGAAACCTATATGGGCTAAATTTTAAGACAATGCCCAAATCTCGTGATTGAACCCTTCAAATCCCAAAAATACGGGAAAGCCAAAACTCGCGAGAATCGTTGTCCATAACAAGTACACACGTGTTCATACAGAAATAAAAATTTACTTAGGTTTATATTTTCTTTTTCTGTTTAAGTATACTGTGTAAAACGCTCATTACGATAATAACTGTTGTTTAACAACCAATTTTTATTACCGAAAGATTAACGATTATTTCTGTATCTGAATCTGAAATCTCTGTACACTGAAAGAAATGGAGCTAGTAAAATCGACAAATCGGTTCTGTTTTTCTTCACTTAACGGAGATTCGGTGAAATTGATCGAATTATGGTTAATTCGACCGAGTTCTTTGTCAAGCGAACAAATTAGTTTAGTCGTCGCTCTTAAGTTAACAAAATTCTGTAAAATTGACAGATTCCTAATAAATCTAGCTGATTTTTCTGTTAACACAACTGATCTCACTGGTCATTTCAACAGCGATCAACAGTCAATACATGAGCAAATTTCAAAGAGAATTTTGCGCTCACTGCGCTCTCTACTTTGTACTTATGACGATGGTACCACTTGTTAAAAAAAATACCAAAGTAAGAAAACCGCCAAATCGAAAAAACACACAACATCAGAAAACCACAAAAACTAGTTTTTCAGTTATCAATACAAAACGAAAAACCCTTTTTTGAATTTACTCTGCAAAAAATTATGAGATACCGGGGACACATATTTATCGGGTACAATTTTTCAACTTCTCTTCCAAGCGAAATGCAAAATTGCGCCCTCTTGTTGCAAAAGTTTTGTTTGAACGAACAGGATTTTTCCATTTCCATTTTGTTCAAGTTTTTACGAATTTTCACTCACGCGAACGAATTTAATAAGATAATAAAAACATCCTTTTTTAATGTTGGTGTTTCCGACAACATAAAAGTTTGAGTTGTTTTGGAATCGTCTCAACTTAAAATGTTACGAAAATTAAACTTGGTGAATTACATGTAAAGTTACTCCAGTGGTGAATTACCTTCCTGCGATTTGAGTCTTTACTTTTCTATAACTAACAAGTTCTCTATTTAAAATCTTATGTCAAACATTTATACTACAAATTTTGTTCCAAACAATCAAGTGTGGCAACTACATGCGAGAGAAGAAATTGAGAATGAGCTGAGCAGTAACTGAAATAATTAAGAATCAGTTTTCTGACTACTATTTTCATTTTTATTTGCAAAGCGAAGTTCAAAACTATAAATTAAATAAATTATAAAATATAAAATTTGGTGAAAGTGCGTTTAATAAAACAAAATAATAAAGTGTATAATGTTTAATGTGTGCCAGCATATTTGATGTAAGCCCAATTGAAGTTCGGTTAGTAAGTGTGTACATATGTATGTACATGTAGCAAGCATGTGTTTTATGTACATGTAGCAAGCATGTGTTTTATGTATTCACATATTTACATATGTATGTATACGGTCACCGTGGTGTGATCGTAGCGTGCTCCGACTGCCACATCGTATGTCCTGGTTTCGCACCACGGGCAAAGCAACATCAAAATTTTAGAAATAAGGTTTTCAATTAGAAGAAAATTTTTCTAAGCGGGGTCGCCCCTCGGCAGTGTTTGGCAAGCGCTCCGAGTGTATTTCTGTCATGAAAAGCTCTCAGTGAAAACTCGTCTGCCTGCAGATGCCGCTCGGAGTCGGCATAAAACATGTAGGTCCCGTCCGGCCTATTTGTAAGGAAAATCAAGAGGAGCACGACGAAATTTGGAAGAGAATCACGGCCTTAGATCTCTTCCGAGGTTATCGCGCCTTACATTTATTTATTTATGTATATGGCAACATAGGTACTTTCGTACAAAGCTGTCGCAACAACTTTTTTTTGTTAATTTGGCTACTAAAACGGTCAATTACGAATCATCGATTTGTGCGCAGTTGATTCAACAACTTGTTTCGATGGATAAAAATTAACAGACATTTCGGTTGAATTGACTCGTATTTCGGTTGACTTTACCATTCTTTTCTACCAGTGTATGTACGTATAAATATTTATACTATTGTTGCTGTTGACGACCTGTTGATTTAGATATTATTTATGATTTGCCGGCTTTAGGTCGATACCTGTGATTAAGACACTGGTTTTTTATTCTTTTGTTTCCGATATATTTCGGTTACACTTCGGTAACCGTCTTCAAGGAACTACATTAATTGTGTCTTCCGTACACCGTAACGTGGAGTTTTCCACGTTAACCCCAAATACGAAAAATAAGTGTAGCACACGCGTGCCAATTGATAGGTCTGGTCTAGCTAGGCATGTGGGAATGATTATAAATATCGATTTAAAAAATTTAATCGAATGTGTGTATGTATGAAGTAAAGGGAAAATAAAAATTGGTCTAGCCAATAACTGATAATCTTAAGTGTTGCCTAAAATACAATCAAGTTAGAAAGGCTATAAAAACTTGGTTACTGTTTTTTTATAATAGGAAAACAAATAAATAACAAATAATACCAATAAACTGATATAGCATATATGTTCAATGACCCTTAAGGAGGAATCACTTATTTTAACAAACACCAGCACGCGCGTTCATATATGAAAGCAAATCCGTTAAGCCAAGCAATGGGTTAGCTCATAAGTTTAAGAACAATAAAAAGAAAAAAAAAGATGATAAAAAAATTTTAAGGACCGCTTTTATATAAATGGACCAAAAAATAGAAGGCAATTTTTCCTTTAATACAGACATAGTCTTGTTGAATTTTGACTAAAAAACTTTTGTACGAGTTGGGCCTTCAACGAGGTGGAATTCTACAACGCCTGCAACAATCAGGAAGCTAGCCATAAAGGTATGGCCTAATCTTCTAAATAGTTCGACTTGTGCGTTACGTAACTCAAATTTTTTGATCAAACATTGCACTGTCACCGCGTTTTAAACCATATTTCAGGTTTCAAGTCTCTAGATATCAAGAAAATTATTTAAAAGTCGATTGCAAGATTCCCAATTAATACTAGTTTTCTCAATATCTCGATCCATGCGCCACTTAGCGGATTTTTTTTGATAAAATATTGCATTGTCTTCGGGTTCTGACTTACGACCCAAGTTTCATGTCTCTAGCTCATCGGGAAGTTACTCGACAGTTATTATTACAGTTATCGATCGCAAGATTTCCCCCGGTTTTAAAGGATTTGCAGTTATCTTGACTACCGCGCCACCTAGCGGAACTTTGTTTTCTATATGTTGTATTGTCACCAGACCTCTAACTAAGTGCCAAGTTTCAAGTCTCTAGGTAATCGGGAAGTTATATAAAAATGGATTGAAAGATTCCCAAATTAAAATTTGTTTTCTTACTATCTCGATACGCATGCTACCCAGCGAATTTTTTTTTGATCAAATGTTGCATTGTCATCGGGTTCTGACCCACGGCCCAAGTTTCAAGTCTCTAGCTCACCGGCAAGTTACTCAAAAATCGATCGCAAGATTCCACTCCTTTTTTGTAGGATATGTAGTTATCTCAATTAGCACGCCACCTAGTGGAAATTTGTTTTCTATAAATTGTATTATCACCGGTTCTCGAACTATGTGCTAAGTTACAAGTCTCTAGGTAACCGGAAAGTTAGTTAAAAATGGACTGAAAGATTCCCAAATTAAAATTAACTTTCCTAATCTCTCGACCCATGCGCCACCAAGCGGAATTTTTTTGATAAAATATAGCATTGTCACCGGGTTCTGACTTACGGCTCAAGTTTGATATCTCCAGCTCAACGGGAACATACTCAACAATCGATCGCAAGATTCCCTGCTTTTTTCAGGGATTTTCAGGGATTTCCCGTTATCTCGATTCGTCTGCCACCTGGTGCCATTTTGTTTTCCACGAATTGTAGTGCCATCGATTCGCAAACTATGTGCTAAGTTTCAAGTCTCTGGATCACCGAGAAGTTAGTTAAAAGTATATCGCAAAATTTCCATTTTAAAATTAATTTTCTGTATATCTCGATCTCTGCGACCTGGCGGATTTTTTTCACTTGCGTTGTAATGTCTCTCAAATCTGAACTATGTTCTAAGTATCAAGTGTCTAGCTCAACGGGAAGTTACCGAAAAATACTTTACCGTGGGTCAAAAATTCGTATGGAAATGAGGGGACAAACATGAAAGCGACTTAATATAAAGGTAAAAAAAAGGTTAACAATGAAAAACTGAGGAACCCTTAAATCGGGTGAAGCGAAAATAATATACTTGGCTGTGCAACGTGGTATATATTTTGCATCTTTAACGAACGGATGAGTTAATTACACATACACATGAACATCATATCGAATGATTAGTGGAATAACACCCTATCTCGGCTGCCGTTTCGAAAAGGGCCTAACATCAGAACTAGTTTCAAAAACGTCTTACCCCAGAATTTGTTTCAAAAACATTCCATCTGTGTTTAAATCTTAATATGTATAAATTTCGTGTCTCATTGTATTTCCGCTATGGACCCCTAAACTATATCACCGAGTTTGATCAAACTTGAAACATGGAGCAGGACCCACTGGGACTGGGACTGAGACTGGGAACAAGGGATAGAGAAGAGTAAGAAGAACTAGGGAGAAAAGAAAAGAGGGAAGAAGAAAGAGATAGACTTGGACGGAGATAGAGAGATAGGTATAGATGGAGCAGAAAAGAAGTTAGGGAAAAGACGGAAAAGGACAAAGAGACGCAGAAAACGAAAGAGGTAGGGGGAAGAGTGAATAAAAAGATAAGGAAAATGGGAACTGAGGGTAAGAGAGATTAAGACGTAAAAACTGTATAAAAGTTATGCAGATAGACCAAATTTGGAACAGAACAACGTCTGCCGTTTCTGCTAGCATATGAATATATTTTCGGATTAGCTAGGGTCTTTTTGAAACAAATTCTGGGATAGGGCATTTTTGAAACATTAGCCGAGATAGGGGATAGGATATTCCACTCATCAGTCGATAAAACTAGAGCAGTTTTTCTAATTGCGGCAACTGATTTTTGTATTAAAGTTTCTCTTGATTCAATTTTAATAGACTTACTTTAGCATAATCTTCTACGTGCTGGTAAGGGGTTAAGAATATGCTCAGTGTAAGTGTACCGGTCTTAATAGGCGCCAAAATTATATGGTTACCCAATCCAGAGTGGTGTATTACTTGGAACGAACCAATATTTATGCTGTGTATGATTTGTGCAACCTTATCACGGTCGTTATTGAAACCTGTAGCGCGTGGAGCAGTATCATAAATATTTGTATACAGGTACCAGCTCCTGTCCGTGGGATGGGACCCTTAGTGGGAGATTCGAGGAGGCTGTGCTATCATTTCGAATGCGAGGGGAGCGAAATTTTGGAGAAGTTGATAATAAAGCGTACTCTTCTCTACTTAAGTTAACAACACAGCACACTCTTCGGAGTAATGCGGTCTATTTTCCGCTGAAATTGACAATGAAACTTTCTATTCGGAGTATTGCGATTTCTTCATTGGAACGTTGACAATAAAGTATATTCTTTGCAGCAATGTGGTTTTTTTTGTTGGAAAGTTGACATTAGCTTCAGAGAACACATCAGATACTAGAACAAAAAAACATCGAATCCAATCATCATACCGGTCGCTAATATATGGTCGAAAATTAATGTTCCCCAGCAAACATCAATAAAACAGCCAAAGGTATTGACATACAACCAAACGGCCGACATCCGAACTAACTATCAGTAAAAACACCCTCGGTTCTGAACTAACACACTACACAAACACATGCATATCCACAAACATTCATTTTGACGAAACCTTGTAATGTACCTACTGTAATGTGCCCTTAGAATCAGTTCCGCTTTTACTATACTGAATTGTTCAATACATATTTACACACACGCAAAGCCTCACACGTCACGATATATTAATATCAAATTGCTAAGAATGCACTTATGCATTGACTGCACATATTTGTTTATATCGGTCAGTTGGTCACGGTGACTTATACACTTTGGCCATATACACACATATGTCTCAAGTACCGAAATAAGGTCATTCCAATATGCCGACTTTATAAATGTAAGGCGCGATAACCTCCGAAGAGATCTAAGGCCGAGCTTCTCTTCCAATTTGCGTCGTGCTCCTCTTGGTTTTCCCTACAAATTGGCCGGACGGGACCTACATGTTTTATGCCGACTCCGAACGGCATCTGCAAGGCAGATGAGTTTTCACTGAGAACTTTTCATGGCAGAAATACACCCGGAGCGTTTGCCAAATACTGCCGAGGGGCGACCCCCGCTTAGAAAAATATTCTTCTAATTTAAAAACCTTATTTCTAAAATTTTGATGCTGCTTCGCCGGGGGTGCGAACCCAGGGCATACGGTGTGGTAGGCGAGCACGCTACCATCACACCACGGTGGCCGCCGACTTTACATACAGGAAATATGTACATTCTCGTTCGTAAGTATTAGTGTAAATAGATATAAGTAGAATAAGAATAATTTGTATAAAAGGGAAACATTTTCTAAATAAATTAAATTCTGAAGAGAATTCTGAAAATTCACTTTGGTTGATTAAAAGAACTAACACCGTTTTTCATTTTAACTGGTTGTTCGTTTTACACTACGAACTATAAATACAAGACAAACGACAAGAGGAGATCAGAACGAAAATTGACACTGATGATGGCACAATGCCGAAACCGCTTTGTATCGAAACCAAAATTTGACTAGGGATGACGAAAAGTCTTTCCAATATACACCATTCTCTTCGGAGTAACCCGTATCTTGATCTTTCAAAGTTGAATATAATAAGCATTAGCCGGAGTTGAAACTTTGACAATAAAGCATTCTTTTCGGAGTAATGTTGTCTCTATCTTTCGAAGTAATGCGGTTTCTTCATCTTTCGGAGTTGAAAATAAAGCAGAGTGATGCGGTCGCTTTATCTTTCGAAGTTTAAAATAGTAATCATTCTCTTCGAAAGTAATGGGTATCTTTATCTTTCGGAGTTTAAAATAAAAAGCATTATCTTCGAAGTAATACGGTCTCTTTATCTTTCAAAGATTAAAATAAAAGGCATCCTCTTTGAAGTAATGCGGTCTCCTTATCTTTCGGAATTGACAATACAGCATTCTCTTCGGAGTCATGCGGTCTCTTTATCTTTCGGAGTTGATAATAAAGCATTCTTTTGGTAGTGATGCGGTGTCTTTGTCTTTCAGATTTGACAAAACATGTGGTCTCTTTATCTTTCGGAGTTGACAATAAAGCATTCTCTTCGGAGTCATGCGGTCTCTTTATCTTTCGGAGTTGACAAAGAAGTATTCTCTTTGGAATAATGTGGTCTCTGTATCTTTCGGAGTTGACAATAAAGCATTATCTTCGAAGTCATGCGGTCTCTTTATCTTTCGGATTTGACAAAAAAGCATTCTCATTGGAGAAATGTGGTCTCTTTATATTTCGGAGTTGACAAAAAGCATTATCTTTGGAGTAATGTGGTATCTTTATCTTTCGGTTAATTGTGTTGCAGGTTATCCAGAAAGGGTTGCTCACAGCCCTTAATTGTGGAATTTTTTCATGTATCTAATGGTGTCTCAAGGTTAAGATCATGATGCAGCGAATTGTTTATGCTTACATTAGGATGGTATTGGAACTCACGGTGGAGTTGCCGTGCAACAGATGCCATTATCCATAAAATGAAAAGGAGTTTTGACAGTCTTTAAATCTCATCAAGGTAAGACCTTGTGATTGTATACTCTATTACAAACTTATTTAGTACCAACGATCAGCGTGTTTGGCAGGGAACATGGAGCTGTTTTGTTGAGCCTTTGATCACGTAACACCGGGAGGTCAATTTAGCAAAATCCGCCTTTACAACGTTAAAGCTTCTTTTCTTCTTCCATTAAGATTTAATTATGAAAACATATTTTCCCCCTCATTAAATTGCAATAAAAGCACTTTCCAAAAAAATCATACTTTAGCGATAAGTAAGTGCAAGCAACAGAAATAAGTTATAAATTAAATTTACTTGAAAGCAACTGTCAACCTAAGAACAATTTATGACATTAAATACACAAAGCAATATTTTTAGAATTTTTATTAAACTAGAATTTACGTGTTTAGCCAGAGGCTAAGTGACAATAACAATTTTGTTGATTACTTATGCAGTAGTAAAATGCGTTTTTAAGTGTCTTCTTTATAACAAACATTAAGAAAATATTTTAAGGGAAAAACATTTTGCACCTTAACGATATATATATATATATACATAAAACTGTCAAACTACTTTTATACGATTTTATTTAGCTTGACCCTTTTTAGCGTTGTTTACGAATTTTGTTATTTAAAATTAAATAACTTCCCGATAAGATACAAGCTTGAAACTTGGTATATAGTTCAGAACCCGATGACAATGCAATAAAAAGAAAAAGTCCGCTGGGTGGCGCATGGATTGGGATATTCAAAAAAATCGTATTCCTGGTCCCATTAGGCTGATATTTGGAACACATATTACATACATGAATGGAAAGCGACCCATGCACAAAATCGCCGCCAGGTGGCGCAAGTATCGAGATGTTCAAAAATATCGTATTTGTGGTCCAATTTGGCTCATTTTTGGAACACATATTGCATACATGAATAGAAATTTTTAACTGTATTTAATTATAATTAAGTACAGATAATAACTAGCGGCAGTGGCTAAATAACTAGCTACAGCACAGGGTGTACCGAAAAGTGGAGACACAACCCTCTGTTGTATGGCTGTGTATAACATATAGCTGAATCAGTTGCGATGAATTGTGGACACGCAAAATTTTAAGAGGTGATACATGAAATTAGTGTAGAGGTGAAACATAGACACATATTTCAGTTACATTGATTATAATGCGTATTGAAATTTAGTAGTACTAATTTTATGCGCCGTTTGTGTTTAAAGTTTGACGCTTAGCAGTCCATATACAGTTTAAGCGTAAACGTCTATAGGTGTAAAAAAAAACACAGCTAATATTGATATAATAGTGAACAGCGGAAGTACTGCTTATAACAGCAATGCTATAAACCCCAATGTTACTAAGCTTATAACACTGGACCACGAATTTCAACTTTTTCTCTTTACCAGAAACGCCGTTATGAAATTCGTATGTAAAACCACCCCCTGATTTCGAAAATCGAGTTCATTTTTAATTCTATGGTACCGTTTTTGAGATATTTGCAATTTACCGTTATTCGAAAAAACCAAAAAGATGGCTCCCTTTAATTACGTATATCTCACGAAGGTGTTAAGCAATTGCAAATGAAACACAGAACCGGAAAGACGATAAAATTTGCTATAAATGCGTCATACATTGTTTTTCGCTCAACCATATAGTTTTCGAGATATTAGCTTATCATTTCATATCTTTGTTTTTTTTATGAAAAATATAAAAAATTACATTTTGCGAGGGCAGCATTCCAAACCACAACCTTTTTTCCAAATATTTTTATTTACGTAAAGCTTTGTTTAATTAGAAAAAAGAGAAGCTATCATCGAAGAAAATCGATGCAAAACTGCGTAAGTTATAAGCGATCAAATAAAATACCCAGGTTGCGCAATTTCAACGTATACCTCAAAACGTATGTATGGTATAAAGAAGAGTGAAATATCTAGCTATGCTCTGTTTCTATTTAGTTAAAAGTTCAATTTATGAATGAAAATACCCATATTTTTAACTTTTTTTTTAATTTATTTATGTTTGTACTATATTCTAACAATCTTTATCTTAGTTTTATTTTATTATGTAGTCGAAATAATTATGTGTTCGACTTTGACGCTTATTCAGTTTAGGATCGGTTTCTCTTATGAGAAACCAGCAGTAATCACCCATCATTGCGACGTCCCAGAATCCTTGATATCGATTTTCAATTAATTTCATTTGCTGATGAAACCTTTCGCCATGTCTCGTCACTTTCGTCGCCAAGATTTGCCGGAAAAAAGCTCAAATGTGAGTGCAGAAAGTGAATTTTTTACGACATATTTACGCCTGGAAAGAAAATATTAGTTAGGTAAACAAGTTATAGAATTTTGGGAATTAATTTTAATAGGCCTTTAATATTTACCCATTTTCGCATAATTATTGATTAAGTCATTCACTATCTGCTCGTAGTTAGGGCTTTTGTGTCTACCGAGAAAAGAAGCAACGACATTTCAAAGGATTCCCCACGCTGCTGCCTCAACTGATGAGAGTAGTCCTTTGAATTGATTATTGTTGATCAACTTTTTTATTTGTGGTCCGACAAAAATACCTTCCTTTATCTTGGCTTGAGAAATATCTGGAAAAATTGTTTTCAAATAGTCGAATGCTTCGCCTTCTTTGTCCAAAGCCTTAACAAAGTTTTTAATGAGACCGAGCTTGATGTGTAAGGGTGGAAGTATGATTTTCTCTTTCTTGACAAGAGGGGTGTATTTGATGTTATCCACACCAACGGTAAACTCGACACTTTCCGGCCAATCCTTTCTGACGTAGTGGTCCTTACGAGCTCGGCTATCCCACTTGCAGAGGAAGCAGCAGTGCTTGGTGTAGCCACTTTGTAGACCGCATGGCATTGCAACGACTTTGAGATCAGAACATATTTTCCAATCATGCTCTTCATATTTGATAAATTTGAGTAGTTTTTTGCATTTCCTCGTAGGATTCCTTTGTATTTACTGCATGTGCGATTGGGATAGAAGGCTTTTTGTTACCAATATGCAATAATACAGCCTTCAAACTCAGTTTATTGCTGTCTATGAACAATCGCCACTCTTTTGAATCATATATTTGACCAAACTCTTTGAATGAACCAGGAATGTCGTTGCAGTAGCATACACTGTCTTTCTTGGTAAAGTGTTTGGAAAATGGTTCGTGACGAGTTCTACAATATATCACCTTAACATCGGATGACACAAAATTTAAATGTTGCATACGAGATTGTGGATCTCGGCCTTTTCCTTGGATAGTTCCAAATCTCTTATCAAATCATTAAGTTGTGCTTGTGACAGAACGTTTCTCTCTCGTTTCCATGCGAAATTCAGTACAACTTGATTCCCCGCACTCAAATATTACTGTTGACAATGGAACTGGATCCGCAACTGCCGTTGAATGTAGTACTGGTAATGTCACTGTAGGTACGCTGGCATAGTTACTCTTCTTGATCTTCCAACGCCAAGTACTTGTTGTTTGACAAATATAATACTCTATTGAATGGCAAGTAGGTTCTCTCCATATCATTGGTGTATCAAATTTCATTTGTCGTCCTGATTACGACTGAATCAATTCTACTCGACACCGATGTACACAAAGTGTTCGGTGTCCATGGTTTTTTCAGCATTTTTAGCTCAATGCCAAAATACTTGGAGTATAAAGTTTTGATATGATCTGAGAACACTCGTCTTCGCCTTATGATAGTATATGGCCACACATGAAACAGAACATATCTGGATCGTTTATTACACTCAAATTCTCGCGTCCTTTTACTCATTTTATAATAAATCACGGTTTTGTAATTTGACTTATGAACTGAACTATCTCCGGCGAGCCTTACAGAGGTTATGAAGTTTAAAGGCGCATTAACTCATATTTATACTCGGAACAAGAATAAAATTGAAAAAATTTAATCTTACCTAGACAGAAAGGTTCCTTTTTATACGAAGTCGGGAAAAGAAATACTACCTGCTTTAGATGTAGGCTCTAAAAATTTTCTGTGTCTAATAATTTTGAAAATCTACCTGCATACTTACCCATAAGTGACGGAAATACATGTTTATAACTACATGCCTACAGCAGGTTTCGAACCCAACCACTCTTCCTTTCGATGCAACCACTCTACCTACCATAAAACAATTCGAGTATTAAAAGTACTATTTGATTTATTTAAGGAAAAAGTATTATCATTGCTATGGTGTTATTCGTTTATCCGATAATATCCCATTTGCACTTTATACCTTTATATATGTATGTATACATACATTGAAGTTGCGCAACCTGGGTATTTTTATTTGATCGCTTATAACTTACGTAGTTTTACATCGATTTTCTTCAGTGATAGCTTATCTTTTTTCTAATTGAACGGAGCTTTATGTAAAGAAAAATTTCTGAAAAAAAAGTTGTGGTTTTGGAATGCTGCCCTCGCAAGAGTAATTTTTTTCATATTTTTCATATTGCTTAACACCTTCATGAGATATACGTAATTAAAGGAGCCATATTTTTGGTTTTTTCGAATAACGGTAAATGCAAATATCTCAAAACACGGTACCATAGAATCAAAAATGAACTCGATTTTTGAAATCAGGGGTGGGTTTTACATACGAATTTCATAACGGCGTCTCTGGTAAATTTTGGCCGTCGACCAGTGTAATTATTCCACACAATTATTTCTAAAAATTTCTATTGCTAGTCAACCGCTCATATCTTTATAAATGATATTTTCATATATGTATGCATAAGTAAGACCAACTGAACCTTAACAAGGTTAGCTACTCCTCACGTTTTTAGAAATTTCACGAGCCCAACGCATTTATTTACTTTTCTAATCAACGCCCTACATTGGTGAGGAGTGTGATGACTAGTACCTAGGACCGACCTAATATTTTCTAGCTTTTAGTATTATTATTACTTCATGTAAGTATTTTTTCCAATAAACCGTTTAACATAAAATTTTTTTTAATTATCTTATTAAAGGTAACAAGTAAGGAGGTTAAGTTCGAGTGTAACCGAACATTACATACTCAGTTGAGAGCTATGGTGACAACATAAGGGAAAATAACCATGTAGGAAAATGAACCGAGGGAAAACCTGGAATATGTTTGTATGACATGTGTATCAAATGAAAGGCATTAAAGAGTATTTTATAAGGGAGTGGGCATAGTTCTATAGGTGGACGCCATTTAGGGATATAGCCATAAAGGTGGATCAGGGTTGACTCTAGAATGCGTTTGTACGATATGGGTATCAAATGAAAGGTGTTAATGAGTATTTTAAAAGGGAGTAATCCTTAGTTCCATAGGTGGACGCCGTTTCGAGATATCGCCACAAAGGTGGACCAGGGTGACTCTAGAATGTGTTTGTACGATATGGGTATCAAATTATAGGTATTAATGAGGGTTTTTAAAAGGGAGTGGTGGTTGTTGTATAGGTGGTCGCCTTTTCGAGATATCGCCATAAAGGTGGACCAGGGGTGACTCTAGAATGCGTTTGTACGATATGGGTATCAAATGAAAGGTGTTAATGAGTATTTTAAAAGGGAGTAATCCTTAGTTCCATAGGTGGACGCCGTTTCGAGATATCGCTATAAAGGCGGACCAGGGGTGACCCTAGAATTTGTTTGTACGATATGGGTATCAAATGAAAGGTGTTAATGAGTATTTTAAAAGGGAGTGGGCCTTAGTTCTATAGGTGGATGCCGTTTCGAAATATCGCCAAAAAGGTGGACCAGGGGTGACTCTAGAATGTGTTTGTACGATATGGGTATCAAATTAAAGGTATTAATGAGGGTTTTAAAAGGGAGTGTTGGTTGTTGTATAGGTGGTCGCCTTTTCGAGATATCGCAATAAAGGTGGACCAGGGGTGACTCTAGAATGCGTTTGTACGATATGGGTATCAAATGAAAGGTGTTTATGATATTTTAAAAGGGAGTAATCCTTAGTTCCATAGGTGGACGCCGTTTCGAGATATCGCCATAAAGGTGGACCAGGGGTGACCCTAGTTTTTGTTTGTACAATATGGGTATCAAAAGAAAGGTGTTAATGAGTATTTTAAAAGGGAGTGGCCTTCGTTCTATAGGTGTTCGCCTTTTCGAGATATCGCCATAAAGGTGGACCAGGGGTAACTCTAGAATAAGTTTGTAGGATATGGGTATCAAATTAAAGGTATTATTGAGAGTTTTAAAAGTGAGTGGTGGTAGTTGTATATGTGAAGGCATTTTGCAGATATCGACCAAAATGTGGACCAGGGTGACCCAGAACATCATCTTGCCAAGATTTTAAGGGTCTTTTATTTCGCCCTGCAGAACTTTTTTAATTTTCTTCTACTTAATATGGTAGGTGTCACAACCATTTTATAAAGTTTTTTCTAAAGTTATATTTCGCGTCAATAAAACAATCCAATTACCTTACCATGTTTCATTCCTTTTTTCGTATTTGGTATAAAATTATGGCATTTTTTTCATTTTTCGTAATTTTCGATATCGAAAAAGTGGGCGTGGTCATAGTCGGATTTCGTTCATTTTTCATACCAAGATAAAGTGAGTTCAAGTAAGCACGTGAACTAAGTTCATTAAAGATATGCCGATTTTTGCTCAAGTTATCGTGTTAACGGCCATGCGGAAGGACAGACGGACGACTGTGTATAAAAACTGGGCGTGGCATCAACCGATTTCGCCCATTTTCACAGAAAACAGTTAACGTTATAAAATCTATGCCCATACCAAATTTCAAAAGGATTGGTTAGTTTTTGTTCGAATTATGGCGTTAAAAGTATCCTAGAAAAATTAAATGAAAAAGGGCGGAGCCACACCCAATTTGAAATTTTCTTTTATTTTTGTATTTTGTTGCACCATATCATTACTGGAGTTGAATGTTGACATAATTTACTTATATACTGTAAAGATATTAAATTTTTGTTAAAATTTTACTTTAAAAAAAATTTTTTTTTAAAAGTAGGCGTGGTCCTTCTCCGATTTTACTAATTTTTATTGAGCGCACATATAGTAATAGCAGTAACGTTCCTGCCAAAGTTCATCATGATATCTTCAACGACTGCCAAATTACAGCTTGCAAAACTTCTAAATTACCTTCTTTTAAAAGTGGGCGGTGCCACGCCCATTGTCCAAAATTTTACTAATTTTCTATTCTGCGTCATAAGTTCAACTCATCTACCAAGTTTCGTCGCTTTATCTGTCTTTTGTAATGAATTATCGCACTTTTTCGGTTTTTCGAAATTTTCGATATCGAAAAAGTGGGCGTGGTTATAGTCCGATATCGTTCATTTTAAATAGCGATCTGAGATGAGTGCTCAGGAATCTACATGCCAAATTTCATCAAGATACCTCAAAATTTACTCAAGTTATCGTGTTAACGGACGGACGGACGGACGGACGGACATGGCTCAATCAAATTTTTTTTTCGATCCTGATTATTTTGATATATGGAAGTCTATATCTATCTCGATTCCTTTATATATGTACAACCAACCGTTATCCAATCAAACTTAATATACTCTGTGAACTCTGCTCAACTGAGTATAAAAATACTTATGTCTTTATTTCGATAGAACATTTATTTCAAAGATATTGTAATTAAAAAATAGGATAACAACACCTGGTACTAAATGCGCCTTGTTCGAACTTCAAAAGTTGAAGAATCTGCTACTTTTCTGATATGGGTAATTTTTTAGACCGGGTGCCTTTTTAGAACCGGGTACTTTTTCGAATACGAGGGCTTTTCGAA
Organism: Eurosta solidaginis; assembly: GCA_029619165.1. NCBI lineage: Eukaryota > Metazoa > Arthropoda > Insecta > Diptera > Tephritidae > Eurosta > Eurosta solidaginis. Next base: position 12,360 of record JARSSU010032964.1, on the reverse strand, counting down.
TGCGGATGCTATTTCAGAACCGAGTACTTTTTCAGGACCACAACTTTTTTCTGATCCGGGAACTTTGCCGAGTTCTTTTACTTTACTCGGTATACTTTTTAGATTCGGTAACTTTTTCCAAGCCGGTATTTCCTCAGAAAGATGTGTTATTTTAGAACTAATTCCTTTTAAAACCCGGTAATTTTTTAACCGGTTTTTTTTATTCCCATTCTTCCTATTTTAGGAACCGGGTTATCTATTCGGCCAACGAACGCATTCAAAATAATGAGATATACTAACAATAATAAGCAGAAAAATCATAGTCCAAATGAATGTGACATACTCACAAACATACAAGTAAATCTAATATAGTTAACGTCTTAAAAAATGGTCTTCGATCAACGAACTGGCCCAGATATATAACAACACCTTATAGTTAATAGACTTTTGTTGAAACAAAATTTCCAAGTTGCTTGGACTCGGATTTATTTCTAAACGACCTAATTACCAAAGAGACTCAGAGTTATACAAAAAACTGTTCCCCGAGGAGAAAAACTATCGCAATGAACTCCTGAAACAGTTACTCTACAATTCCGAAACACTTTCCAAATGATCTCTGAACAATTTACTCAATAATGAAACAAATTTGAAAACATACCTAATAGGTTACGCATAGTCCCGCAATTACGATTTGATCCATAAATGATCAAACAATGATAAAAAAACCATCCCAAAGCTGTACTGGAAGATTCCATATATGATCCTGAAAACAGGTCCAAACCGATCGCTTATGAGTCTGATGATAATCCGTAACAGTTCAGAAACTGTCCTTAAATAATCTTTAAGAAAGCTCTTAAATAATTCCGAAATGGTTTCGATCACAATCTGGATATATTCTTGAAGACAGAAGAAGTAATCTTGAAAGAGCGCAGATACTATTGTCTCCGAAAGAACTCCATAATTCGAACAAAGTTGAGTCGTAAAACACCGGAAACATTTCTTTAATAGTTCAAAAATTATTTCGAACAATAATCGAAACCATTCCTATACAGATGCGAAATAGTAACGATATGTTTCGAAAATAATAACAAAATCATATATGTAATACTCCTATATTGCTAATAGAAAATGCTTGCAATGTGTTTTGAAATCGAAATCAAAACAAGACAGCCTATAAAATTTTTATGATTGTAGCAGCATAAGTGTGACAAGAAAAAATTTCAATTTAGGTACATTCGATTATTGAATACAAAAACAAAAACGTTTAAACAGCAATATATCGGCACTCTGATGTTTGGGAATGTACCTAGCCTTTTGTAGCAATATAGGAGTTCCACAACACAACATGCGTACACCAAAGGCAAGTCGGTAGACACCGGATTGCATAGGGAAAGCCCTGGAATATAAGGAATATGCTCTAGAAGTCTTTTTAGACATTTACGGGGCTTTTAATATTGTTTCTAAATGGGCGATTATGGATGGCCTTAATTACATTAAAGTACATCCAGCCTTAACCAGATGGATCGGCTGCATGTTAAATTGCAGGAAGATTACATCACAATGGGTATTGTATGAGGCCACGAAATCAGTGGACAGGGGAACGCCGCAGGGAGGGGTACTATCACCTCTGCTGTGGACGCTGGTCATTAATCAACTGCTCAGACGATTTGAGGAGGGGCCCGTAAAACTTACGGCTTACGCGGATGTCGTTGCAATTGTCATAAGTGGAAAGTGCCTTCCAACGATTAGCCTTTTGATGGATTGGGCGCTTCGGGATATTCATACCTGGGCATCAAATGTCGGGTTGAAAGCCAACGCGGATAAGATGGATATGGTCTTGTTTACAAAGAGGTACAAGGTCCCAAATTGTATGAGGCCTAAGGTAGGAGGGGTGACCCTACAGGAGAAACCATGCACAAAATATCTAGGAATCATCCTAGACAGTAAGCTGTCGTGTAAGTAAGCTGTCACCTAACCTAACCTAAGCTGTCATGGAAGCTCAACGAGGAGGAGAGGGTGAAGTAGGCTTCAACGGCAATTTATGCATGTAAAAGAATGCTGGGGCGTACGTGGGGCTTATCGCCCTCTCCTTCTCATTGGGTTTTTACAGCGATTGTAAGCCCTATCCTATACTATGGAGTTCTTGTTTGGTGGAAAGCCACACAAAAAGCAACCTACCTCAAAAAATTAGAGGGGTATGCAGACTATCAAAGCTGAGCATTACGGGAGCCCTGAAAACAACCCCGACAGCTGCACTGTATGCCATTCTGCACATTCCACCTGTAGACCTGGTAGCAAAGAACATAGCATTAACAACTGCAACCAGGCTCGGTGCCTCGGGGCAGCTTGAGCTCCGACCATACGGCCATAGTAGTATAGCGTCATCAATCACAAGACGAACAGGCTACCTGATTCCCTATCTGCCCTTCGAGGGCGATCTTAAGGCCACAATAGAGGTGGACGGTTGGCGCAAGGGTGCTCAAATGGCGGACGAGGCGATACATGTGTACACAGATGGTTCCAAAGAAGCGAAAGGAGTAGGGTCTGCGGTATACTGTGCTGATCCGGAAATAAACAGATCCTACAGGCTTCCGGAATACTGTAGCGTTTTCCAAGCGGAAATAGTAGCCGTAATCAAAGCAGTAGAAACCCTGGAAGAAGATAGCTCAAGCTGCAATCGTGTTGACTTTTATATTGACAGTCAAGCAGCAATTAAGGCAATAATCTCGCATATCACAGCATCTAAATGCGTGTTAGAGTGTAAGCAGTCCATGGAGGGAATCGGGACAGGGAGAAGCATACATCTATATTGGGTCCCAGGGCATATGGGAATGAAAATGCGGATGAACTAGCAAAAAAGGGCGCATCCCTTAAAGCTTGCTCCGTAGACGTCCCAATTAGACTGGGCGAAATTAGACGAAGGCGAGAGGTGCACATGATCGACCAAGCAGGAAAGGCGTGGGTTCAGGTGCGGGGCTGTGAAGTGTCGAAAATTATGTGCAGACTTACAACCTTAGACTAACAAAGTTGCTTCTATCATTAAAAAGAGAGGACTGCAGACTCATGACGGGTATTCTGGCTGAACACTGCCTTCTGGCGTCACATGCCTTTAAATTAGGCTTGGTCAGTGATAGCAGATGTAGGAAGTGCGGGCTGGAGAGTGAAACCATCGAGCAAGTTCTGTGCTCTTGCCCTGCGCTTGCTAGGCTAAGACTCCAGCTATTAGGAGTGATACAGCTGTCAGATCTAGAAACTGCAAGTGGCTTAAATCCTAGGAAGCTTCTAGTATTTGCCAAGAGGACGGAGTTATTTTATAACATAGGTCCTGGTTTTTGATATGGTTTTTCAGTTTGGTCGTTAAAACAAACTTCTGGTAATACTACGGACTTCTTCAGTCTATGTGAGGTCCTCATGGACCGGCCAGTTCAACCTAACCTAACCTAATATTCGAAACATTCGCTTGACCCAGTTGCCACTGCGCTGGCAGTCACTGTACCAGCTGATACACTCGTTCACAACTTATACCCCAATGCTCTTAAGCTTAATAGGAAAAAAAATTGTGAAATAAATAGAAGCCAAACAAAATACAACTAAAGAAGCACCACAAAAAGTTCTTATATACAGCTGAAAAACATTTGTGGACACAAGTCACCCAGGCGATTGACTATTGTAAACTTATTACAACCAACAGCGGTTCGCATGAGTCCAAGTACAATAGTCATACTATAATGTCATTCATTGGGTCAGTTGGGCGCTTGGTTGTGCAATTGATTGGATTTGCGGCTAAACTGTAGTTGGCGGGTTCTAAAGAGAAATATGCAGATAATAGCGCAAGTTGGATTTACATTTATACACATATATATATATATATACATACATACATACATATTAGGCCGGGTCGATTTGTGGGGAGGCAAAAAATCGCCCATTGCTCTATGAAAATCGTATTCTAGGGATCAAAATAAGAAACTTTGCCGAAAGAACCATACCTCTGAAATTAATTCTGATGTCCCCCCCTTTGGGTCGTAGGGGCAAATTTTGAAAAATCCCACTTTGAAATGCATATGATTTTTCGTTTTGGAGTTTTTTTTTGCTCTTTAGAAATTTATTTAGTAAGAACATATGTAAATGAAAAAATGAATTTAACTTAGTAATAGAAAAGAAATTCAAAAAATTATTAGAAATTAGCGTTTTTACAACCCCCTTTTAAAACCAAGGCATCACTGTGATGCATTTGCATGTCGTAAACATAGTTGTGTGGGTTTTTATTTAACCGTTTTAAAAAATGAAGGTATCACTGTGACACAATTGCAGATCGTAAAATTGCTTGTGTTGTTTTTTTAAGCCACCACAAGACACAGCAGGTAGAACTGAAATTGCCCGTACCCAAAAGTTCGACCCAAAGGAGGGAACATCAGAATTCGTTTTAGAGGATGGTTCCTTCAGCAAAGTTTCTTATTTTGATCCCTAGAATACGATTTTCACAGAGCAATGAGCGATTTTTAAATCAACCCGCCCTAATACATATGTATTCAAATATTACTATAACTGAGTGTATGCATATCGTAATTGTATTTGTTGTAAATACAGAATGTATTCTCTTGTTCGATCGCATTTTGCGGCCGGGTTGAATTGAATATCTAATTGCCTGTGGTTCAGTATTGTACGCCAATATTGTTTTATAGATACATATATTGTTTTAAGCTGTTGTAAATATTTATATTTTAAATTAAATAGAATTTCTGTTTTATTAATACTAATTCGATTTCTTTTTATGTATTTGAACACCAATCGCAAAAACGTTTCAGAAATCCATATATATCTTATAGAGTAGTGTTTAGTAGATCAAAGTTTTCGCAGCCGCCTTTTTTTAGCATTAAAAGTTGTATTCGATAATTCTTTTCGAATGGGTTGCTATTTACTAGAAACTCAACTGGAAAATAATCTCGGAAATCTTATTTACGTGACCCAGTTATAATTTCATACACATTTTATCCAAATTAAACATCTCACGTAGTCAAGTTTTAGAATGCAGAAAACCGTTTTCATATCGGGCTTTTAAGTGCGGAATTATTAAACTCAAGATATTTGTTGAGAAAGATCTGGTAACTCCTCATTGTGAGTGACAAGCTATGAATGACAGATAAACTTGTGTCCTGCCAACATGTCAAATTTCGTGCTTCTGTCAACGTTGCAATTTCTGCTTGGACAATGAAAAGAGTGATGAAATTGCAATTCATGACAGTTGATATATATATTAAAGAAAAATAGCGGGCATTTCGGCAACATCAGAAACCGGCAAGAGAAGAGAAATTGTTTAACGTCGCTGATACTTTATAGATTCTTTTCCAATGTCGTATATGTATACTATTGTTTAAATAAAATTTGAATACAGTTGTACCGCGCGTTCAAAGAAAGTCTTCTTTTATTCGCCTCAACAATATTTAAATACAGAGTTTATTTTCTAAGAAGTATAGGTATTAAGCTGGTTGATTTGTATGGACGAAAGTTAACCCATATCGCGCCATCGATTTTTCGATAGGTTTTGGGCTCAGAAAAAAAGTTCCACTAAGCATTCCAAAAAAATAATTTTCGAGCCTGCAAAATTTGAGTTTTTTGATGTTTTTTTTTCTTTGATTTTTAAGGTATTTTTTATGACCTACTTAAAAAATTTTCATTTGATTTTAAAATTTTCATGTATACCCTGTCCGACTTAAAATTGTCCGCTAAAACTTTGGCGATAACAGTTTTTTGAAAAAAAAATATTTTTTGGTTTTTGAGAAGTGTTTTGGTGAAAAAATTTATTTTTTCGGCATTTTTTTTTAAGGGTTTCTTCAGAAACGTGCAAAAGTGTTGTCGATGAAAACGAATTTGTCTCATACTTCCTATCCCGCTTAAAAGTATGCGATAAAAAAGTTGGCACTAACAGTTTAAACAAAAAAATTTTTTTTTGTTTTTGGGACTTGTTTTGGTCGAAATCGATTTTTTTCATTTTCAAGGCTCCAAATCATTTTTTATGTATATGTCGGAAACTATACAAACCCACCAATAAGTATACCAAAATGATCAGGGGATGAGCTAAGTTGATTTAGCCATGTCCGTCCGTCTGTCCGTCTGTCCGTTTGTTTGAACTCAAACTAGTCCCTCAATTTTTGAGATATTTTGATGTAATTTGGTAAGCAGGCATATTTTGATGGGGGGATTTGACATTTGTCGGAATCGACCGGATCGGACCACTATAGCATCTACCTCCCATACAATCGATTGTTCAGTAAGACGGTTTTTGCCATTTCTGCCCCATTTCTGCCTCATTTTAACAGCTAGCAACATCAAATTTTGCCACAAGCTGACTTATTGGGCATAGATGGTTGTCTGAAAAAATCGTCGTGTGGTAAAATTTGATGTTGCTAGCTGTTAAAATGAGGCAGAAATGGCGAAAACCCTCTTATTGAACAATCGACTGTATGGGAGGTATATGCTATAGTGGTCCGATCCGGTCGATTCCGACAAATTTCAAATCCCCCATCAAAATATGCCTGCTTACCAAATTTCATCCAGATATCTCAAAAATTGAGGGACTAGTTTGCGTTCAAACAAATGGACAGACAGACAGACGGACGGACGGACGGATAGGCGGACATGGCTAAATCAACTTAGCTCGTCCCTGATTATTTTGGTATACTTATTGGTGGGTCTAACGGAAACATATACATAAAAAATGATTTGGAGCCTTGAAAATGAAAAAATCGACTTCGACCAAAACACGTCCCAAAAACCAAAAAAAAACTTTTTTTTTAAACTGTTAATGCCAACGTTTTTATCGCATACTTTTAAATGGAATAGGAACTATGAGACAAATTCGTCGGCAACACTTTTGCACGTTTCAGAAGAAACCCTTAAAGAAAATAGCGAAAAAATTAATTTTTTCACCAAAACTTCAAAAAACTGTTGTCGCCAAAGTTTCTAGTGCATAATTTTGAGTCGGACAGGGTATACATGAAAATTTTTAAATCAAATAAAAAATTTTAAGTAGGTCTTGAAAAAAAACCTAAAAAATCAAGTCAAAAAACTCAAATTTTGCAGGCTCGAAAATTATTTTTTTGGATATGCTTAGTGGAACTTTTTTCCTGAGCCCAAAACCTATCGAAAAATCGATGGCACGGTATAGGTTAATAAATCGACCCAGCTAAATAGGTATGTACGTACTTTTGTAAATACTACTTACTGAATAAATGTATAAACATTTGTTTTGCCATAAAGGTACATACCTGGAAAAAAAAATTAAATTATTAATTTTGCATATTTTAAATATTTTTGATAATTGTAATTGCTTATTTAGCCTTTTGCATACAAATTTGTTATGCAGCTCAAAAACTAATATATAATTTTGATACCTTTTTTCTGTTTCTAAGGCCCGATTTTTCAGTACAAGTTCAACACAGTTTGTCAGTTAAACTACGCTTAAATTTATTCTGCCGTTTTTCAGTCTACTTTAACTGAAATTTAAGCTGAGCTTAAGCGGCCGATCTGGCTGGGTTAGACTCTAGGTAATCTATCTGTGATTTGCGCTTGTTCGAAATGGCGTCGAATATATGCAACAAACATTTGGGCTTGAGTACCATTAGAGCTCATGTAGATAACTATCCATATTCTATAATCTCAAGAGTTGTTACGACTCAACAATACGAGGATCATACCGTGCTCAGCAAAAGAGGGAATTTTTTATAAAACGAAAAATGCGTTTACTCAAGTTAATGAATAATAGTTCCCAACTTGTGGTCCTTTAACTGGACTTAAGTGTAAGATTACAATACAACAGTATTTTCACGAAAATAAAATAAAATATATATGGTTTGTTTTTGATAAATTTCCCTTAATTACTGCCTTCAACCAAGTGTTTATTTCTCACAATAAATAGCTGTTCGCTTTGGTGGTACCACGGTGGAGATTTTTTTTCCACTTCACCCCAACTCGATATCCAATGTAGGCTATCAACTGGAGAAATGTGAGAACTGTACATTTCTAAAGCTGATAACTGTACATTTCTCAAGCTCTCTCGAAATAAGGATAATAATTGGAGAATATTAATGGCGTTTGAGATCAATTCGAAAACTTTTAATTTTACAACATTTTTCAAAAGTTGGATAGCGATTGAAGAATGAAGTTGGATATCAACTCGAGAACTATCTGGTTTAACTTCACTTCCAGAAGTAGATATATATTTTGCTGGAGAATTGTTTTCCCTTGTTTGATGGGTAAACAAAATCCAGCTGTTGCCGTATCTACAAATTATCTAGATAATAAAAAAAACAACGTTGCCGCACAAAAAAGCATACCCCAAAGGCGGCCATAAACTGTGACTGAAAAATTGCTCAGTAGTTTAACTGGAGTTTGAATTTGACTAGAGTTTAAGCAAACTCTTAAACTAAAGCTTAAGCTAAGCTTAACCAACTACTGAAAACCGGGCCTAAAAATATTGCATAAACTCAGTATTCCAATTAGTAAATAACCACAAACTTTACAATTAATGACGAAAAGTTTCACTTTGAAAGTAAATAAACAACACAAGCTGTATGTGCGTAACATTTCAAATGAAAATACTTTCCACGCATTCCAAATAAATATCAAATTTCGAACTAAATGCATTTCCAATACAACACTCTCACAGACATCTATATTTCCGAGAAAAAATGGGCAAAGCGCTTTTCCTCCTGCTGCCGAAATTATTATTTATTACTCTGTGGTATATAATATTGCATGCAACACTGGCTGCCACATAATTCAATAAAGTTGGCAACACGCAACATTGGCTGCCACAAACGAATGCCTGTGAGCAAATTCTATATCAAATGAACGCTACACACATATGGATGCCATTTATGTATATGTGTACAAATACAAATAATTGTACATATACTCAAATAAAAAATTTGAAATTTTTGCTCTCACTTTTGGCATTTTTATACTCAGTTGAGCAGAGCTCACAGAGTATATTAAGTTTGATTGGATAACGTTTGGTTGTACAGGTATAAAGGAATCGAGATAGATATAGACTTCCATATATCAAAATAATCAGGATCGAAAAAAAATTTGATTGAGCCATGTCCGTCCGTCCGTCCGTTAACACGATAACTTGAGTAAATTTTGAGGTATCTTGATGAAATTTGGTATGTAGGTTCCTGAGCACTCATCCCAGATCGCTATTTAAAATGAACGATATCGAACTATAACCACGCCCACTTTTTCGATATCGAAAATTTCGAAAAACCGAAAAAGTGCAATAATTCATTACCAAAGACAGATAAAGCGATGAAACTTGGTAGGTGAGTTGAACTTATGACGCAGAATAGAAAATTAGTAAAATTTTGGACAATGGGCGTGGCACCGCCCACTTTTAAAAGAAGGAAATTTAAAAATTTTGCAAGCTGTAATTTGGCAGTCGTTGAAGATATCGTGATGAAATTTGGCACGAACGTTACTCCTATTACTATATGTACGCTCAATAAAAATTACCAAAGTCGGAGAAGGACCACGCCCACTTTTATAAAAAATTTTCTTTTTAAGTAAAATTTTAACAAAAAATTTAATATCTTTACAGTATATAAATAAATTCTGTCAACATTCAACTCCAGTAATGATATGGTGCAACAAAATAGAAAAATAAAAGAAAATTTCAAAATGGGCGTGGCTCCGCCCTTTTTCATTTAATTTGTCTAGGATACTTTTAACGCCATAAGTCGAACAAAAATTAACCAATCCTTTGAAGTTTGGTAGGGGCATAGATTTTATGACGTTAACTGTTTTCTGTGAAAATGGGCGAAATCGGTTGATGCCATGCCCAGTTTTTATACACAGTCGTCCGTCTGTCCTTCCGCATGGCCGTTAACACGATAACTTGAGCAAAAATCGGCATATCTTTACTGAACTTAGTTCACGTACTTATCTGAGCTCACTTTATCTTGGTATGAAAAATGAACGAAATCCGACTATGACCACGCCCACTTTTTCGATATCGAAAATTACGAAAAATGAAAAAAAATTCCATAATTCTATACCAAATACGAAAAAAGGGATGAAACATGGTAAGGTAATAGGATTGTTTTATTGACGCGAAATATAACTTTAGAAAAACTTTGTAAAATGGTTGTGATACCTACCATATTAAGTAGAAGAAAATGAAAAAGTTCTGCAGGGCGAAATAAAAAACCCTTGAAATCTTGGCAGGTATTACATATATAAATAAATTAGCGGTATCCAACAGATGATGTTCTGGGTCACCCTGGTTCACATTTTGGTAGATATCTGGAAAAGGCCTTCACATATACAACTACCACCACTCCCTTTTAAAAACTCTCATTAATACCTTTAATTTGAGACCCATATCGTACAAACACATTCTAGAGTCACCCCTGGTCCACCTTTATGGCGATATCTCGAAAAGGCGTCCACCTATAGAACTAAGCCCCACGCCCTTTTAAAATACTCATTAACACCTTTAATTTGATACCCATATCTTACAAACACATTCTAGAGTCACCCCTGGTCCACCTTTATGGCGATATCTCGAAAAGGCGAACGCCTATAGAACAAGGCCCACTCCCTTTTAAAAATACTCACTAACACCTTTCATTTGAGACCCATATCTTACAAACAAAGTCTAGAGTCACCCCTGGTCCACCTTTATTGCGATACCTCGAAAAGGCATCCACCTATAGAACGAAGGCGCACTCCCTTTTAAAAATACTCATTAAAACCTTTCATTTGATATCCATATCGTACAAACAAATTCTAGAGTCAACCCTGATCCACCTTTATGGCTATATCCCTAAATGGCGTCCACCTATAGAACTATGGCCCACTTCCTCACAAAATACTCTTTAATGCCTTTCATTTGATACACATTCCAGGGTTTCCCTCGTTTCATTTTCCTACATGGTTATTTTCCCTATGTTGTCACCATAGCTCTCAACTGAGTATGTAATGTTCGGTTACACCCGAACTTAACCTTCCTTACTTGTTTTGTTTGTTTGTGTTGCAGTTTATTTATGCTCAGCTCCATAATTTTATTTGCTGGCACAAACGATGCCATTGGAGTGCATATCCTTTTTACGAATGATTGCATCATTGCACTACAATATTTAGCTGTTTACAGTTTGTAAGCAAAATATGTAGAAACAAGTAAAGGTGTCTAAGTGCGGGTGTAACCGAAGCTTCAATTGTACATTTCATATCAGATAAATTACTTTTCTACATAACACGTGGCACCGCCCGTTTAAAAAAAGTCTCCCCATTTCCTCTTACAGTAAAACTTGATGAGTGAAATATCATTGATTCAAAACAATTTTTTGCTAAGCTGTAGCTTATTATTCTAGTCTACGACCCTTCTAAACTTATTTTATATCTAAGTTGCCTTGGTCTTTAACCGATCCCGTCCATTTTTACTAGAAATATTTTCTGCTATAAGGAAAATATGTCTTCACAATTTTGTTAAGATATGTAAATTTTTCTTCCAGTTATGGCTCCCGAAACATAGAAAATTGCTTAGTTATAAAAGGGGCGGTACCACGCCCGTTTTTTTAAATTTGAAGTTTTTCCTATTTATTGTTATAAATCCACTTGGGAGAGATATCTCAATATTTACTGGAGTTATCGTGTTAACGGACAGACGGACAAGCGGACGGATATTGATGATTTTGATATATGGAAATCTATAGCTATCTCAATTCCTTTATACCTGTACAATAGGGTGGAGTGATACCCTATGGATTTTTTTGTGTAATGGCCTAGCAATAAAAAATTGTCTTTATAAGAGTTCACCAAAACCACCAAATATTATTTTCGTATGATGGCCTTTTGAAGTGCCCCCAGGCCCAAGAGTTGAGCAAAATAATCGCGATTTTACAAAGCTAATTATTTACGTATTTATTTTATTTCTTTTTTAATATACATAATTTTAGTAAAATTACATATTATAACTAAAAACGACAAATTTTAAATGGTGTTTTGCAATTTTTTGTTGATAATAGTATGTTTCTAATCAAGTGTATAAGTAAAAGTTTTATTGGCACATACTAGGCCATGAAAATCAGTAGGCTTTGAAGTCAATGAGCACAATAACAACAAGCGAAAGTAATCAATGAAAAAAAAATTTGTACCTACCGTCTTTTTCAAAGCTTAGTTGCGTTGGGGCACCTCTAAATGAGTGAAATAAAAATTTTCAACCTTATTTCTGGTCTAGAAAGCAACTTTCTAGAAGTCGGCCAAAAGCGATTTCGAAAAAAAATAAATTCACTCAACCCCACTGTACAACCAACCGTAATCCAATCAAAGTTAATATACTCTGTGTGCAAAGCATGCTGAGTATAAAAACACGTAAGATAA
>JARSSU010032963.1:0-73590 GCA_029619165.1 Eurosta solidaginis | reverse complement strand
GGTACGACTACGAGCACAAAATACAGTTTAATATTAAGCGTTATTTTTTAAGCAATTTCCAATAGTGTATTAGGAGAAATTAACAAATACCAGGACGGACGGCGTAAAAAAACCTTTTTTGCAAACGGCCCCGGAAGGAAATCAGCTATTTGGTTTAATTTTTTTGAAATAGAATAATTGATTTTTTGACATTTTAATCTTTCGGCCGCACCACAGCATCGCAAGCATAGCATAAGCAACCCGCATCTGAATAGTCCGCACAGAGCATGCCGCATTAGCATCCAGGCCGCATCACAAACCCAAGCCTGATTTCTCCATTTTTAAACCAGAGGAGAAGGAGTTGCCACCAAAAACAAAAATGTTTGGAATTTTGTTACGTGTTGTCGTGCCGTTTATTTTCGTGTATGTTATTTATATCGGCCCGCCCCCGTCACCTTACTGTCTGTGGCTTCCGCCTTTGGTCAAAACTAGTATGTCATCGGGGGGGGGTGGGGGTTATTAAAACACTTTTGAAAGGGCAACTCGTATAAAATAAATATGGCAAAAAAAAAAAAATATAGTGCGCTGGAACATTGCCGGAACACACAGAAAACAGCTGACCTAGGACGGGGCGCGGCACAATTGAATTTTTTATACTCAGCTGAGCAGAGGAAGCTCATCAGAGTATATTAAATTTTTTGTTTTCGCATAACGGGTAACCCCGTAACGTGGTGCCAGAAGAAGAAGAAGAAAACTCCTAATCGAGATAGATTTAAATTGAAAAAAAGGTTTATATTTATTTATTTTATAAGTGAATTAAATATTTTTTAATTGATTATTTAAAATCAAAAAGATAAATATAGATATAAATTTAATAAATTTTTAAATTAGAACTTCTATTACAAAAATTAATTGGGCGAAAAAAAAAACAAAAAACAAAAAAAAAAAAAAAAAAAAAAAAAAAAAAAAGGAAAGAAATTCATTTAGCCATCTTGTCCGTCCTCCCCGGTCTCATCTTCTATACCGTCGTCTGCACCCGTCCCGGCCGTAAAACACGATTTTAACTTGACGTAAATTTTTGACGGGTTGGTTATTTATCTTTATGAAAAATTTTTATGGTTAAATGATAAGTCTCCTGGGCACTCATCATCATCAGTCATCTCCGCTATTCAAAATTATGAACGCGAAAAACGAAATAGAGACATAACCACACGCACACTTTTTCGAAATTATATCGAAACGAATATTTTCGAAAAAAAAAAAAAAAAAAAAAAAAAAAAAAAAAAAAAGAAAAAAAAAAAAAAAAAAAAAAAAAAAAAAAAAAAAAAAACCAAAAAAAAAACAAAAAAAAGTGCGATGAAAAAAAAAAAAAGTGCGAATTAATCATTACCAAAGACGGAAAATATTATATTAAACCCTACCGAAACTGATAGGATTGGTAGGTGGTGGGTTGATTCCTATGTTATGACACAGAAATAATTCAACAGACAGAATAGAAAAAATTAAGTTAAAATTTTGGGACACAACGGGCCTGTTCGTTGGGCACCCCCCCCGCCCACTTTTAAATATATAAAAGACGTTTTTTAAGACCAAAAAGAAGGTAATTTTTAAAAGTTTTGCAAGCTGTAAGTTAAGTTTTTGCAAGCTAGTAATTTTGGCAGTCGTTGATTGGTTTTTTGTTGATTGAAGATATCATGATGAATTTGGCCGGAAAGGAAAGGCAGGACAAGAGGGAACGTTTTATCCTCTATTACACATATGACGCTTAAAAAAAATTATCAAAAGGAGAGAGGAAGGACCAACGACCACTTCTTTTAAAAAAAAAAACAAAAAAAAAATTTTTTTTCTTTAAAGTAAAATTTTAAACAAAAAATTTAATATCTTTACACAGTATAATAAGTAAATTTATGTTCAAAAATTCAAATCCATTAATGATATCATGCTGCAACACCAACAAAATACAAAAAATTAAAAGAAAAAAAAAATTTCAAAACTGGGGCGTTTGTCTTGGTCTCGCCCTTTTTCATTTAATTTGTCTAGGATACTTTTAATTGCATGTATTGCCATAAAGTCGAAAAACAAACATTTTTTACCAATTCCGTTTTTTGAAAATTTGGAGGTTAGGGGGGCATATCATCATGGGCATAGAGTTTTATGACGTGTTTCCGGTTTTTTCAACTGTTTTTTGTGAAAGAAAATGGGCGAAATCGGTTTTGTTGTTTTGAATAGATGATTTTGATGTTGAAATTTGAATTGTTGTGAAGCCAAAAATTTTTTGATGTTTTTTGTTTTGTTTTGTGTTGAATTGAATTTCGGGTTTGTTTTGTGATGTTGAAAAATGATTTGAATTTTTTTTGATGAAAATTGTGAAAATGAAAAATCCACCACGCCCAAGTTTTTTTTTTTATACACAGTCGTCCCGTCCTGTTCATTCCGCAGGGCCCTTTCTTCTTTAACACGATTCATCTAACTTGAGCAAAAAAAAAAAAAAAAAATCGACCATATCTTTACTGAAACTTAGTTCACGGACTTATCTGAACTCACTTTCTGTATCTTTGGTTGTATATAAAAAATTAACGAAATCCGCCCTCTATGACCACGCCCCCTTCTTTTTCCAATTTTTCGCGATATCGAAATGACGAAGAACGAAAAGAAAAAAAAAAAAAAAATTAAAAAATTAAAAAAAAAAAAAAAATGCCCAAATTCTATTACCAAATACTAAAAAGGGATGATGAAACCATGGTAATTGGAGGGATTGGTTTATGACGCGAAAATATAACCTTTTGTAAAAATCGGTTTTTTTTGTGTGGTTGTTGACACCTCCTACCAGAATTAAGTATACGAAAAATGACAAACTTCTTGCAAGTGTGAGAAAATAAAAAACCATGAAACTCTTTGGCCGAGGCAGCCGAGGAAAAGGAATTACTGTTCGTGTGGTTATATTACATATTAAAATAAATTTCGGGGTTTTATCAACAGATGCAGATGTGTTCTAGGTCACCCCTGGTCCCTTTTGTGTTCGATATATGGAGATAAAGAATAGGAAGGGAAAAAACGACCCGTCACATATACAACTAACACCACTCCACTTTTAAAAACTTTATCAGTTGATTTACCATGAATATTGATAACCTTTATCATACAAACGTCATTCTAGAGTCACTCACCTGAGCTGGTCCACCTCCTTTTCCTTTATGGCGATCATCTCGAAAAAAAAAAAAAAAAAAAAAGCAAAAAAAAAAAAAAAGCGACAACCAACTATAGAACGAAAATAAGACCCACTCCCTTTTAAAAATACTCATTCAGATTAGCACCTTCTTTGGGAACCCATTATTGTACAAAAAGCCATTATTTCATTCTATCTAGAGTCACCCCTGTTGCCTGTGAGGGTCAACCTTATGGCGATATCTAAACTGCAGCCCACCTACCCTCCACCTATTAAGAATTAAGGATTTTCTACTCCTTTTAAATATACTCATTAACACCTTTTTTTCATTTGTACCCATATCGTTGCGGCTTTTGCAAACAAATTCTAGATCCTGGGTCACCTGATTTCCAACTGGTCCCTTTTTATGGCGATTGCCCTAAATTGGCGTCGTCCCCCACCTATTAGAACTATGACCCACTTCCTTCTTTTAAAAATATCTTTAATACCTTCCATTTTTTGAAAACCCATTGTCATACAAACACCATTCATGGTTTACCTAGCGTTCATTATTCTACATGGTGGTTCCTTTATTTTGTCTCCCAAAAGCTCCTCAGTGAGTATGTTTAATAATGTTAGGTGGTTACACCCGAATTTACCCTTATCTCTACTTGTTCTTTTTGGAGACCAGATTTATTTGTTATTTTTCTCCTTAAGAGAAATTTTACTTTAGTCAGAAACATAGAACATATGTAAATAAAAAAAAAAAAAAAATGAATTTTTAAATTATGAATTTATTTATTTAACTTAGTAATTAGAAAAGAAGTAAAGTAAAAAAAAAAAAAAAAAAACAAATAAAAGGTGTAAAAAATACATAAAAAAATAAAAAAAAAAAAAAAAAAAAAAAAAAAAAAAAAGAAAGTACTAAAAAAAAAATTAAAAAAATAGAAAAAGGTAATAGAAAAAAAAAAGAAAGGTTTAAAAAAACAAAAAATTATTAGAAAATTCGCCGTTTTTTTTTTTTTACAACCCCCTTTTTAAAACCAAGGCATCACTTTCTTGTGGACACAATTGCCAGAGCAGGGCCAGATCGTATAAAATTGCTTGTGTTGTTTTTTTTAAGCCACACAAGACACAGAAGGGTAGAATAGATTGAAAAATTGCGCCTACCCAAAAAAGTTCGACCCAAAGGGGGGGGGGGGGGGGGGGGGGGGGGGGGGGGGGGGGGGGGGGGGGTGGGGGGGGGGGGGGGGGGGGGGGGGGGGGGGGGGGGGGGGGGCATTTAGAAGGAGGGGGGGGGGGGGGGGCGGGGCGGCATCAGAATTGCATCGGGGCGGGGGGGGGGGGGGGGGGGGGGGGGGGGGGGGGGGGCGGGGGGGGGGGGGGGGGGGGGGGCGGGGCTCGGGGGGGGGGGGCATCAGAACAGAGGGGGGGGTGGGGGGTGGGGGGGGGGGGGTGGGGGGGGGGGGGGGGGGGGGGGGGGGAGTGGGGGCAGGGGGGGGGCATCAGACATCAGAAGGCATCAGCATCGTTTTTAGATTTTTTTTAGAGGTTTTGTTTTTTTTAGTTTTTTTTAGAGGTTATTTTATTTATGGTTTCCTTTCGGCAACAAACAAAAAGTTTTTATTTGCCCTCTAGAATCTAGAATAGAATACGATTTTCCACAGCACCAGAGAGCAAATGTGAGCGCGATTTTTTAAATCGACCCCGCCCTACTAACCACCTTAGTAGTATATATTGTAAGTTAAGGGGTAACTATGTCAACACTTGCAAAAAAACTACAGTAAGTAATGCCTATTCGCAACAAACAAAATACAAAACAAAAATAAAAAGGGAAAAATTTAAAAATGGGGAGATTGGGTGGTCTCTCTCTGCCTTTTTTTTTTCTTTCCTTTTTTTCATTTTAAATTCTCTTGAATTACTTTTATGCCATTATAAGTCGATCACACGAACAAAAAAAATTACCAAACCCATCCTTTGTGTTTTGTTGGGGAAATCTGGTTATTTTAGGGGGGCTCTCTAGATCTTATTAGATTCTCGGACCTGATGATTAATGCTTTCTGTGGACAAAGAAAAAAGGGAAAAAAAAAAAACAAAAAAGGAAAAAGGAAAAAAGCGGCGGAAGGGACGGAGGAAATCCTGGTTGTGTGTTGAAGCTTTTGTTGAAGCTACGCCCATTTTTTATAACACAGTCGGCCCCCGTTCTATCATTCCGCTCGGCCGTTGCCGTTAATTTTTTGCTGTTTTTGTTAACACGATAACATCTGTGAACATCAAAACAAAAAATCTATTTATATCTTACTCTAAACTTAGTTCACATACTTATTCTGAACTCCCTCTTATCTTCGGTATGTTAAAAATTAGGTGCGAGTCGGCTGCGACATCCCCGAAAGAAAAATTTCGAAAAACGAGAGAGAGAAAAAAGAAAAAAAAAAAAAAACGAAAAATACAAAAAAAAAAAAAAAAAAACAGAAAAAAAAAAATAAATAAAAAAAAAAACTGAAAAAAAAAAAAAAAAAAAAAAAAAAAAAAAAAATGCCCACACAATTCTTATACAAACAGGAAAAGAACAAAAAGAAAAAAAAAAAAAAAAAAAAAAAAAAAAAAAAAATAAAAAAAAAAAAAAAAAAAAAAAAAAAAAAAAAAAAAAAAAAAAAAAAAAAAAAACGGGAATGGCGCTATGTGGTGGAAGCATGGGGTGTGATGGATTATTAGAATTTAAACACTAATGAGTTGTGGATTGGAATTATTGAATACGTTTTCCGACGCAAAAAATATAAGTTTTAGAAAATTTTTTTTTTTAACATCGGGGTTTTTTTACACTCTTACCAATTGAAATGGGAAAAAAACAAAAGAAAAAGTTCTACAGGGCGAACGACGAAAATCAAAAGCCCTTGTGGGAATCTGGAAGGAAGGAAACAAAATGGAAGGAATAAAATACTGTTCGTGTTGTTGTTTGGTTAATTTAGGGTTTTTTTATATTTATTACATAATAAATAAATATTAGCTGTGGTTCACGACCAGATCCGACCCGACCAGAATGATGAGGTCTGGGTTTCACCCTGGTTCCACATTTTGTCCGAATCGATTTCGATCCGAGAGATATTTCGACCGACCGATCCGAATTCGATAGATCCCGCCTGCGATATCTTGGAAAAACGTCTTTACAATAGAACCTAAGGGCCACCACCCAACTCCACCCAAACTCCCTTCCTTTTTTTCTTTTTAATCCTTTTTTTTTACCAATCCAACCACACAAAACCCCACTACCTTTTGTTTTTTATTTATTTAAAACCATATTTTTCTACATACCTTTAATTTGATCCCATAATCGTAACAAACCACATTCTAGAAGAGGTCCAGTACACCCTTTCCTGGGTCCACCACGTTTTATTGGCGAATATCTCGAAATGGCGTCCCCGTCCAACCGTCCAACATATAGAAATACAGGCCCAACTCACCAACTCCACCACATCCTTTTTAAAAATACTCATTAATTAACACCTTCTCTATTGATACCCATTACTCGTACAAAAAAAATTCTAGAGGTCCACCCTTGTGGCCCACCCACCTTTATGGCGCTATTTCGAAAAAAAAAAAAAAAAAAAGCGCTGTTTTTGTGTGCACTTGCTGATGCTCTCTTGTCTGCACCTTTTGCATTTTAAAAAAAAAAAGCGGGCCATTGCTTTGCTGTTTTTTTGCCCTTTTGTGTTGCTTTCTTGCCTTTGGGCACCCTATAGAACTACTGCCCATCCCTCGTTCTAAAATACGATACTTTAAAGCCTTCCATTGATGCCAACGCCATACAAACACATTACAGGGTTACCCTAGGTTCATTTTCCTACATAGTGATTTTTCCTTATCCCTTCCCTTAGCCAAAGACAAATATCAAATTCTTCTTCTATGTTTGCTTGGAGCAAAACTTGGAAGATATCCATGTCAGATGGCGCTAGTGTTGCTCGATCTGCCGTTCTCCATAAAAAGACGTGCAATCTACTCATAATGCATAAGGTTGTTTTAAACGCTTCTATATGAAAAACTGCTTATGTGACGGGGCTTTTAGAGTTCACGCTTGTCTTTATCCGGGCAGATTCTAGCGTCCGGTGAAGCAAGCTCTCATCCTGCCATATAGAGACTACGAGGATGAATGCGGCTTTGATGATTAACAACAAAATAAACGCCACCACTGCTCACACAAGCCAAGGTGACCTACGAAGCAGCGAATTTAGCCTCACGTTGCAACATCTTCCCACTCATGAAATTGCTTGACTTTCGCGCAGCTCGAAATATATTCAGCCGTAGCTCTAGAATCCAAGCGGCTGGTGTGTATTTTTATCAAAGGACACTAAAACAAATCGAATGTGCGCAGTCTGTGAAGTGCAAATTTCGACCCGTACCACAGGCACCACGCACAAAATTGAAGATAAAACTAAACTCTCCGAACACTGTGCAATTGAACAACTGCAAACTCACACCTATGAACAAACTCAAGGGGAACTCATTTATTTACTTTTGTTGTTTTATTGTGCTCGATGTTGTTGCAGCTGTTGTTATGCATTTGTTCATTGAATGATGGCTTAATGGCATGTTGTTAGTTGTTAAAGACTGTCTTGACTGGTTTACTAAAAGTCTGCCGGCTGGTTGCTACTAAATATTCGCACTGCGCATTATTCTTCATAGCCGATAGCCAACAACAGCCAGATAGCAGAACTACCTGATGGTCAACCAGCTAAGGTGTCGGTGATTCAGCAAGCAAACATATGTGCGAAACATTTCTACAACAACGTATATAACAAGTTAAGCAAAAAAAAACAACAAAACAACAAGAACAATTACCGCAAATACAGCAGCAACAACATGTCCACATTTCATCACAACAGACCCAGTTTCATAGCGAACAAACGAGAGCTTGGCAAACCATAAAAGTAAACAACAAGAACAACAGTCGCAAAGCAATAAATAACAAGCTTTATACACATATACACACATACATGCTCGCATATACATGGCAATGACAACAACAGTGCTGGTCGACCACTTTAAATAACAACAACAAACAAATATTGCACAAATGAATAAAAACCTAAAAAGTAAACAAATAAAATTGTGAAAAATCTGCAAAATATATCAAAAAATGGCAAGAGCGAGTCGATCGTAACTCCAAAATTACCAACCGGTGCACAGCGACCACCAACAAAACGGTCAATTGACTGACTCACCACTGCTAGACGCACCACCAACAACAACAGTATCGTTGAGCGTTGTAATTATACGCTTTTGTGAAGAACGACTATGAAGCCAGTATCTAAGAAGTGGAAAGAATATGAAGAAAGATTAATAATTTGTATCAAAGAATAGGAAGAAGAAATTGATCTTTGATTAGTGAAAAGTATTTGAAAATTCAGTGGATCAAACAAAATGGGATTAAGTGAATTGAAAATTTACTCAAAAATAAAAGTATGTAATTTTATACATAATTACTTCCTGGCGAAGAAGTGAAAGCGCTAAAACGCGTAGAAGGGAAAAAGACAATTTCACTTTGCCTTCTCATTTGTCGTCCATCAAAGCAAAAGTAAGGTAGTATTTTTGGTGCAATAAAAAACCATAATGGGACCTAGTTTAGTAGGGCTGATTGATGACAGCAGGTACTTCGTCTTGCCTTCATTTACCGCAACACCCACTTTCTTTGTTATGGCTAATAATATCAGTATCGTCGGCATATGCCAGCGTGAATTATCTTCTCCAGCATTAGGTTAGAAATATTGATCGAAAGCGAGTTGTCTGGTCTACGCCGCTGTCACAGCCTTATTAACTTTTCAGGGATCTTAAATTCAGACAAAGCATGGTCGAAAAAAATGCTGTTGTTGTTGCAGCGATAAGGACACTCCCCGAAGGCCTTGAGGAGTGTTATCGATGTTGATGGTCCTTTGCCGGAAGCAGATCCGGTACGTTCCGGTAACAAGCACCATTAAGGGACCAGCCCGACAATCTGGGGAACGATTTAGTATGACCACATGATACCTTCAAGACCATACCGCCCGCCCACCCACCCTCTAGATCCGTGAGGAACTTGGGGTCGCCAGAGCCTCAGCTGTGAAAGTAACAGGATTCGCCACGGGTAGGTGAGGTTGACAATTGCGTTGCAAAAGCTATATTTTGCGCTAGCAACACCTTAAAAGGGTTGCGCCACACAACCCCTTGAATCAATTTGGTATTTTAGTCGCCTCTTACGACACGCATACCTGCCGCGGGTATATTCTAATCCCCCCGACCCGCTGGGGGGTGTAAAAAAATGTAGTGAGTGTCGGTTCTCCTATCGTGAGTCTTCTCCAGTATCTGTCTCATCGTGTAGATCTGGTTGATAGGAGACTTACAAGGTACAATTAGTTCGCCAACTTTGGGCTTCGCTCTCTTGCACACTACCCTGAATTGAACCTTATAAACAATATTTAGCAGGCTGATTGAATCGCCTTTCATATGGCTTGGGCTTAGCACACTTGAATTTCAATCTAGAGGCAGCGCATAGAGTTGATACCTAGTCTTTACCAATTTTGATCTTTGTCACCATATTTGAAGAGCTCGGCGGGTATTCTCCTTGTTTTTCTTTAGCCCGGAAATTGCCACCTTCACTCTGTCGTAGTCGGGTGCCGGAACGTGTTTTCCGTCATTGGTGATTTGGGCATCGTGTTCATCTTCTCTCTCGCTAGCTAGCAATGAGCAGAAGTTATCCCTCCACAACTTAAGTACACTCTCTACGTTACCAGGTCGCCATTATTATTCCTGCAGGAATCTGTCCCAGTCTTGAAACCCTCAGTCCTCCACCGAATTTTTTGATAGAGTTTTCGTGGAATTGTTCCAATCAGCCAGTATCCTTCAGAAGCTCCTCGCACTTACATCATTTCGCCACACGTTGGCTTATTTCTTCCTTCTTCGCGATAAGTTAACGCTCCAATATACCGCGCGTTGCCGCGCACATACACTGCGTGGCCCTATATGCAGGGCTCTTTTTTTTCGAGGCAGGGTGACATATCTCCTCATAGCAGTTGTATTTGCGGGGTCGCTGGAAAGCTATAGTGTCAAACAGCAGCGACAAATAAGTAATTAGTAAGAGATAAATATGTATCATACTGCTCGGTCATACGGTTCGGATATTCCAGTTACATGCCGTCAAATCGTAGTCCTTTAAACGTTTATCGTAGTCAACATCAGAAAAATGAGTTCTCATCCGGGGGTATATTCTAAGCCACTATTGCCTTTAGGGGCAAATGGTAACACTCTGTTAAAATCCGATAACTTTTCGATATCAAATCGCTACTCTTTTGATAAAAATCCATAGTTTTTCGATAACAAATCGTTAATTTTTCGGTAACAAATCGATTACTTTTCGATAAAAATCAAAAAGCTGATTACTTATCAATAACTTTTCGATAATATGTTGATCGATTTGATAACAAATCGATAACCCTAGAATAACATTGATACTTTTTTAAAAATAATCGATAACTTTTCGATGGTAAATCGATAACTCATTGACAACCTTTGTTATCGATAACAAATTTATAACGCTTCGATAACACATCGATAAGTCGTCTGTACCTCGTCGATAACACACCTACTTAAATCAAACTACTAACTTATCGATAACAAACTTCGATAACTTATTGGTGATAATACGTCTGGTTGGGTTTCGGTTTGACTTCTTATCTTTCTTTTCCTCTTATATCAGGAGGGAAATACAATGGTGATTTCCACGTCTTTGCTAGCGTCGTAACTGCCACTCATTGCTAACCGACATATTACAGATTTAACCAGCTGATGCGGCTATCACTTCTTCATAGAGCGCATGAGTAAGTTAAAGACGCACTATAGGTACCGAATATACGCACACTAAGGCGGGTCGATTTAAAATCGCTCATTGCTCTGTGAAAGTCGTATTCTATGGATCAAAATAAGAAACTTTGCCGAAGGAACTATACCTCTAAAACGAATTCTGATGTCCCCCCTTTGGGTCTAACTTTTGGGTAGGGGCAATTTCAATTCTACCTGCTGTGTCTTGTGGTGGCTTAAAAAAAACAACACAAGCAATTTTTACGATATGCAATTTTGTCACAGTGATGCCTTGGTTTTAAAAGGGGGTTGTAAAAACGCTAATTTCTAATAATTTTTTTAATTCTTTTCTATTACTAAGTTAAATTCATTTTTTCATTTACATATGTTCTGACTAAATAAATGTCTAAAGAGAAAAATAACTCCAAAAAGAAAAAACTAGGCATTTCAAAGTGAGATTTTTCAAAATTTGCCCCCACGACCCCAAGGGGGGGACATCAGAATTCGTTTCAGAGGTATGGTTCCTTCGGCAAAGTTTCTTATTTTGATCCCTAGAATATGATTTTCACAGAGCAATGGGCGATTTTTTTGCCTCCCCACAAATCGACCCGGCCTAACGCACACTCATACAATGAAGCATCCTTTATAATACATGCACACATATGTATGTATCTACATCCCTGCTTACATTCGATATTGCCATTAGACATTTATTGCTCGTCTTAACTAAAACGTTAATACCACCGTTGGCCATTTTTTTCGCACAAGTAAATATTGTACAACATATACAACAAACAACAACAACACCAAAAAACCATAACATCATGCGCAACAAGCCTCACGTACTGAGTTCGTATGTGAAAATGTGAATATAAATGTGTACTCGTATTGTTGTTGTTATTTATACACATCATTGCTTTGCCTCATTATATACAGTTACACGATTTGCTTTTCTCAAACAAACAATAAAATAAGTAAGAAACCCGAAAAAACTTCAAACCAAAAGAAATGCCGCTCTTCGACTTAGTTATTTTAATTTTAGCTTAAAGAACGATCGGTATGAGGTGCACCAACAACAACTAGATGAAGAGATTTAAGGGAGTGGAGGACGTGATTTGACTTAAATGGTGGTGTAAGATTATAGGTTGAGATGTTGTGACCAAGTTAGGATAGTGGATCTCGTCGCCGCGACGTATGCACTTCGTTTGCTGGCACCACGACGAATCTTGTTTGATCTCTTTGTCGCACCAAATGAGTTGATCTGCCGTACATACAAATAGATTTGCGCAGACAGACTGGTTTTGCATAAATCACAACTACAAAGCGCCGATGAGTTCATACTAACTGCTTCAACGGTCATTATGAGGCAACGTGATATGCCAGGTGCGAATTAGCCAATAAAGTCCGAATGTAATTTTTTTATCACAGTAATCAGCTGTGGCTAATCCAATCTGCATATGGATTTGCGCATTCATGTGTGGTTGTATGTGTGTATGTTTGCTTTGACGTTTCCGCTGTTGCAGCGGACAAATCGTTTTCTCACTCACATCACAACCACATGTGATAAATCATTACGGCGTTCCAGTTTACATAACCGATTTGTTATGTACGCATTTTATAACACATAACTTTTAATGACACAGATATAATAACCGACTTAGTTTGTATTCAGTTGAGTTTAAATATTGAAAGCTCACCAGTTTGGGTCAGGTTGAACTGGTTGGTCCGTGAGGATCTCAAATAATCTGAATGAGTGTATAGTGTTATCAAAAGATTGCTCAACGAGCAAACTGAAAACCCGTATCCCAAAAACCAGCACCTCTGTTTATAAAAACCTACGGCCCTCTTTGCAAATACTTGAAGCTTTCTGGGACCTATGCTACAGGTCTAATGTATTTGAAACTCTGAGCTGCTCTCGAAAGCAATTTCTTTCATTCTAAAATTTCTTCCGCCCTGAATAATTGCAACTCTATATGAGGTATTGTGTTTTAATAGCGTCCGTTCCATATGAGCCACAATAGTCCACTCACAGAAAGGCTGTAGTCCGTTGTAGATTGATCACAGACACCTAGAAAACTATTATTAGCATCGTTTAGCCAAGTGGTTAGAGATAAGACCCTAATAAGTAGCAGAGGTCAGGGACCTACTTCGCACCAGCGAATCAAGAGCCGATCCACCTCATTGGCCATTTCCTTTTACTGTATGTTACTTTGTCCTGGTATCCAAATATGTCTGCTCTCTATTCTAGCCAATCAGACTAGGTGTTATCGTTGCTGAAACGTGACCAATCAGAGGCACGCCTTATTATCAGATTGTGACACAGTGACCCTTTGGCTATATCGTAAAAACCGAAGATCCCGGAATAAAACACGGCGGGTAAGTTTGAGAGGTGATAGATATGAGTATAGCGAGGAAGTTGCAAGGTTCCTGTCCTACTCCACGGGTTATTTTAAATCCGTCATAAAATCTTAATACAGTGGAATCTCCACCCGGTTGGAGGACTTCCTGTTGTTTGTAAGAGGACTGTTCTCAGAGCTGCAGTAGATGGCCTCTGGAGCTGATAAAGGCATTGTTAACATTGCGAGAGAATACCGTTCGTACCGCGGTGCACGAAACAGCATCCTTAGCGCCCATTACACTCACTTGTGTAAATGGGGTCCAGTACTCACTGAAAATATCATATTTTCCAGACGAATTTACGTATTTAGCAAGTTTTCTATTTTTGTAAAACGGACGGTCCCCTGCAGGTACCAGAAACATTGACACGATAAGCTCGAAAGTTGTACTAGCAAACCCGGAGCAACAGTTAGGCATCACTGAGGCCGTCAGTGTGACATCGTCACTCACATCATAACAAACTATATGTGTACATAGGAGCGCGACTAGAAACCGTTATCCGACTAGCGCAGAGATACATATTGACTCACCCAATACGGTTTAGAATCTGAACTACCGTGAAACCAAGTGTAATCGCGAGTTTTCTTAACCTGAGATAGAGATCACGATCAAATCAACTGATAGTCTTTATATGGTATATCCAATGGCTTTAGTTAGTAACACAGAGTCAGTCAGCTGGAACTTTAGTCTATTATGTTGTCGATGTACGCTTTAGTCGACCGCTTTCCTTATCACTAATGGCTCGTGCCCACTACGCTTCAGCTCTAATCATAGACCCAACAGGTTGCCTAGATATTATTGTGCATATATACAGAGCCTCATAGCCTACACGAAAACACAGAAGTCTTCGATACTGCAACCTTCAGTAGCCTCCGCATCATTTTTGGATGTACGCAGTGGTGAGATGTGAAAAACTGGTCTTGTACGTAGATCACCATCGAGTTATAGTGGTTCTATACGGCTACGCATTCTATCCGCTGGACATTGGTATGACAAGCTCTAACCTGCCCTAACTGTCATATAAGATGATACCCTGATTTTACCCTGGCGATCTTTCAAAGTTCTACCCTAAAGAACTTTGATTTTGCTAGCTCTGCAGAGATGTTTATATTGATGGTCTCCGGATATAGATCCGCTACGTTCCGGTAACAAAGCACCATAAAGGTAGTAGCGCCGATCATCTCGGGAACATATATGACTACATTAAACCTTCTAGCCATCCGCCACACACACCTAGTGGCATGAGGAACTTAGGGTCGCCAGAGCCTCGCTCTGCTAAACATGTGTATGATACATTCATATTTGTAGGTGAGGTTGACAGTTGGGTTGCGGAAGCTTTGAAGCTGTAAAGCTTTGTATCGCGCTTATCAACCCCTTGAATCCCTACGATGATATTCCTGACTACTTCGGAGATCACCGGAGGACTTCGTGTTTCTCGCAAGCTGTAGTAGTAGTTCCTCCTAAAACCGTTAGAACAATTTATCCTCACATACGAGTCCGAATTTCAGATCTAGTCATATCGGAAGCCAAAAAACTACTTTTTAGCAAAGCATTTCTTTAACTACAAAGAATTTCACGCAAATTCCTACTAGGCGCCTTTCTTTGCACAAGGAATCATGTAAGTAGAAGCTGTACTTTGTTTCTTGTTCTCGGTTGTGGCAGGATAACCGGTAAGTTTGGGTAGGTTTAACTGACCGGTCCACCTCACATATACTCAATCAGTTCGTAGTGCTACCAGAAGTTGTTAACAACCAAACTGAAAACCCCTATCTAAAACCAGGACCTATGTTATAAATAACTCCGTTCTCTTGGTAAATACTAGAAGCTTTCTGACCTATGCTTCTAGATCTAACAAATGTAACACTCCTAATACCTAGAATCTTAGTCTGGCAAGCGCACAGCACGAGCACAAAGCGTTCTCGATCGTTTCCTCCTCCAACCCGCACTTCCTACATCTTGTATCACTGACCAAGCCTAATTCAAAGCTGCGTGACGCCAGAGATAGTGTCCAGTTAGATGCACGTCATGAGCTACAGTCCTGTCTTTGTAATTATAGGAGCAACTTTGTTAGTCTAAAGTTGTAAGACCCACGCCTAACATAACCTGGAACGGACGTTTTCAGTTGGATGTCGAACAAACTTCTGATAACACTACGGACACATCAATCTCTGTTACGGACCGGCGAGTTCAAACTGCTCAAACGAACATAGCTTTTAGAGAATCTGAAATTTTCTCGTATCCCGTACTGAGTTCGGCATTTCATACAACGTCTGAAACTAAAAGTGCTAAATTATATTCTTTTTTATTCTTGGTAAGTTTTTTATGGGTCTCAAACTTTACCTAGGCAAGACACTTCTGGATTTCGCCTCCGTCTACTTCTTCTTGTAGTGATAAAAAACTCGATCATATCGGTAGTTATTCGATATGACCACATATAAACTTTTAGATAATCCATCGCCCACCTTCCATGAGAAAGTTGGGTCGCTGGGGCGGCTAAAAATTGCGCTGGAAAAAAATGCCGTCTTGAGTAATTATTTGATACGGTGCCTTCTTTTTGTTTCATTAGAATCGGGGGTTTGGCAAATCTAAGTAAGCAACAAGTTTCCATGCCTTTCTTAGAAAATAATCAAGAATTGCCCCTAGATGAGCATAAACAAGCATACATACAAGTGAAGCTAATATAAGCGTGTTAAAAAATAATATTTTCGCAGAATCAATATTTTGGGTTTATTCCTTAGCAGTGACTAAGCCAAAAACGCGTGCTTATTATTCAAATATCTTTGGAAACAAAATAAAACTTATGTAAACTTAGTTCATGCAAATATTTCTCAAGTATAATATTTCCATTGAAAACGAGCACATTATATCTAGAGGCTGTGAATGCGTATATCTCCTCCGACACAACACATGCCACCATATCAGCAAGCTAGCCGCGTCACTCCACGAGTTCGCTAGCCAAACAATAAGTCCATCCATCAGTTGAAGCGTTTGAATGTGAACCAAATTTTGTACGTTTTTGTGTTATATTTTTAGCGCCAGTAAATTGGAATGCTTATCAGCGTTGTGCCTTGTACGAATGTCGGTAAAGTACTCATTTTGGGGCGTCATGACATCGTTTTTCAAGCGGTTCATTTGTTAAGTCGTATATGATTTATTTGAATGTACGTGTAAGTATGTTGTTTCTTAAATTGTTTAAAATGCTAACATGCATTATATTATGTATATACAAGCAGTAATTGTTTTCTTTTTATTATAATTTCTTAACCACAAAATTACAACCCTTCCACCCGGTGAGGCTTTATTATTGTTCGCCACTTTTCTTCTTTTTTCGCAGTTACTCTATTTCAGCAGTGTATTGTGTGTGTTTGTGTCATTTTCTATTTTTATAAAAGCAACATAATTTCTACTAGATTTAGCTTGTAAATGATTTTATGTAAATTTTTTCAACTCTCTGAATCGAGTTAAAACCTTTAGCTCAAGTGAAATGAGAGATCAATAGTTGATCACAAATTGAGAGGATCGCACAGTGTAGCAAGCCTAACTAGCAAACTGACAAAAATTTACAAAATAATCATATTAATACTGTAACGAATTACTGCAAATCCTCTTATTTGCAACCTTCTGCTAAGTTCGAATCACTAAACTGTTGAATAAATAACTCCACTATTCAATAATGCAAAATGGCCTGTACTAAAGTTCTTTACAATAACACTACAACTGATAACACTGCTATTGCTCTAAATCCACAGATGATTGCGCCTCTAATGTTGCTGCCTCTTTAACTCTCTGATTTTCTCGTTCGCATCCTCTAGGCGCTTCCATTTCCAGAATCTACTAGTTGACCATCAGCTATCAAATTTCTCAGCTGTAACTACAGATGCACGATTTTATAGCTTCTTTCATTGCATACTTTCGGGAGTATCTCAGATATATATATACGAGGAGGAAGCATCGAAAGCCTCATAGTCAGTGTGGGACTTTAACCGCACTAAACCTCCTACCGTCTGAGTACCATTTACCCCCCGGTACTACCGTCAAGTATTCCGTCGGGAGGTAGGTTGAGCACTAAGCTCTACGTCTGTCGGGGTCACGTTGCTGTACTTAGATCGTGCCGCGGTATGGTAACGCTGGGACTGACACGCCCTGCTTACTACCTGAATGTGCTTGACGCATACCACTTCTACGAATATTTCCAAGCCTACCTTGAAACACTGTGCATATAGTGCTTGTGGCATGCGTGTGCGTTCGACTACTTGTATTGTTAGGGTTTTGTTTTTTATATATGTATATATGTGTAATAACTTATATATGTATAAATAGATGTCAATAGGTTGTTCCGTTTTTCATTAAATCACAATACGTAACGGGGCTTTCCTCGTACTTCCACCGGTTGGAGAGGCCTCTCTCCATCCGAGTATAAACTCTGATTACATGTGAGACGTTTACCCTCATACTCGTTGGTACAGGTCTCACATGTATCTCAGATATATGCATGTGGTTGTGCGTTGCTTCTCCGTTGCGTGTACGTACATATGTGTAGACATAATGATTGATCCGTTTATGTAGATACAAGTGACTGTCTGCTTTATTGTTGTTGTGACTTCATTTACTTAGCATCAGACTAGGGATGTGAGTATCACTTAGTGTCACTAATATTTGTCACAATACTATAAAAACGGAACCTTTTCGGAGTCACTCCTAAACATTGTTTTAGGGAACATTTCGGGAATGGAGCATTGTGGAACATTTTCGGAATTGTTTTAAGAGTTATCTCGGTTTTATTTCGGGATCACTTCAGGGTTCTTCGTGGGATCATCTTGTAACTTTTTCAGGCCAATTTCTGGATATTTTGGGAATATTTGAGGTAGCTTCAGAACCTTTTTAATAACCAATCCTAAACTATTTAGAAATTGTTCAACGATCATTTCAAAACTGCTTCGAGTGTTTTTTGAATCGCTTTATGATTGAATTATACATTTTATTGTGAAGTGACGTTTAACTCAATGCCTGGTCTACGAACATGACACTTCGCACTTATTCTAAAACCACAAAGACAAAATATTCCAAGTATGAAATTATCGTAGCAAAGAAATATGAACAAAACACTCAATGAAGTTTTGATATATGGAGTCAGAATTGGATTCAGGTAGCAGCGAGATCAACGATCAAAAATGTCGTGGCTATGTCAATGAGCGCATCCTTATATGTATATCAAGCCCAGAGGGTCCGCGTACCATGAAAGTCACATGCGGAGTAGCACAGGGATAATTTCTCGGTCCTGGCCTGTAGAAGGGCAGTTACAATGAAATTTTCAATTTTGAAATACCTGATAATTCATTCTTAGTCGTATACGCAATGATTACAGCCCAAAACAAAGAAGAAGCACGCATCAAACTCAATCAGGTCACGTTACACTTAAACGAGTGGCTGGACTCACGCAGACACAGCTATTGTTGCTAAGCAGGCTGATGGGAAACATCGAAGGATTTACAGAAAGCGAAGGGAAGCTGCTGATGCACATCAGCCTATCCACGTTACTGTATGGCTCCGAGCTGTAGGCAACTCTGGAAGAAGAATCTCTCTAAACTTCTAACAGCTGTACGATGGGAAAAAGAAGGCAGATAAATAGCGAAACTAATCACTGATGTTGAAGCATAAATTACTACAATACCCAATTGTTTTCTGGACACGGTTACTTCAAAAAATACCCGCACAGATTAAATAAGGTCGAAGATCCTTATTGCGTTTACGGCAAAGCAGATGAGGAAAATGCTGAGGACACTTTCTTTAAATGCTCGCGATCTAGCCAGAGCCGACAAATACTCGAGTCGGTCAAATCACAGTCGATAATGTTAACAAAAATGCTGGGTGGCCCAGAGGATAGGCAGCAAATAAGCTACCTCGGAGAAACCACCCTCAAAGCAAAAAGCATGACCCGAACGCAAGAACAACGAAAGGCTCTTAAAAAACGAAAAATATGGCACGCCACCTTGAAGAAACGAGCCCGGGGTAGGTAACGCTTTCAAAACGGGTGATTTTAAGTCCACGGGCGCACGGTTTATACGGCGACAACAATTTTCTTATTACCAAACGCTTCACTGTACGCCATACCAGTTATTTGTATTTTAAGCTCAAGCTCGTACCAAGTACCAAAGTCTCTTCTCCTAAGTGGAACAAAACTCAGTAGGCTCACCTCGGAAAAATCCAACTAGAAAAAAAAGAGATGCCTATAAAAATAACTACGGAAAATACACACACATACATTCAACATCGAAATTATTAGCTGAGCGGCGTAGCTCCAAAAGCGTTGAAAGCATGTAGCTGTAATTCGTGAGCTCCAATGCATGCGCTCGCCGTAATTTCAAAGTATGGTGAATTGTGTGTACTACGTACATACATAACTGTGATGCAAACTTGAATTTGTCTCTGTGTATGGTTAGAAGCGCTGCTTTATTGAATATCTACCTTGTCTGGTAACTATTTAATACGTTCGCGTGCTCCATCGTTTGGTACGACTCTTGGTTTCTTGCAGGGCCGCATTAACAAGTAGGCAGAATAGGTAGTTGCCTTGGGCCCCCCGAAAAATGATAAAGACTTTTAAAATGTTCTTACAAACATGAAATTCTAGAAAGTGAAAGAAAAATATAATCAGAACTGAAAATAAATTTTACTCAAATAAATAAAACTCAATTAACCGCATTCAAAAGGCGACGATCGACGAACTAGACAAGGTTCCTTACACACACACTACTACAACAACAACAACAACAAGGTTCCTAAAAAGGACATTTCCGACTCATCTGACAAATTGATGAGCGTGCAATGAAGTGTATCGAAGTGAAAGCGGGGTATATCTTAATATATAAAAAAGACGTGTCACACAATTGAGGCCAATGGACTCCTAAATACTGAACCGATTTTGAATTTGTTTTGCACCCCGTGTGTAGTTTGATCTAACTTGAAATATAGGATAGGTCTCTAGGGTCTCGAGATATAGGCCAATACGTGGACCCGGGTACCCCTAGGGTGTGTGTATACAATATGGATATCAAATGAAAGCTGTTGATGAGTGGTTTAGTACAGGGTAGTTTTCATACCTATTGGTGACTAGGGTCTCGAGATATAGGCCAAAACGTGGACCCGGGTACCCCTAGAGTGTGTTTATAGAATATGGATATCAAATGAAAGCTGTTGACGAGTGCTTAGTAAAGGGTAATTTTCATACCCCTGGGTGACTAGGGTCTCGAGATATAGGCCAAAACGTGGACCCGGGTACCCCTAGAGTGTGTTTATAGAATATGGATATCAAATGAAAGCTGAGGATGAGTGCTTTAGCAGAGGGTAATTTTCATACCCGTGGGTGACTCGAGATATTTGGCAAAACGTGGACCTGGGTACCCCTAGAATGTATGTATAGAATATGGATATCAAATCAATGCTGTTGATGAGTGCTTTAGTACAGAGTAATACATTATCCAGAGACGGACTGGGACTGAGACTCGGAATGGGACTGGGAATGGAACTGGAATAAAATGCATACCACCTTCTGGGACCAGGGTTGACTCTAGAATGCGTTTGTAAAATATTGGTATCAAACGAAAGCTGTTAATGAGTACTTTAAAAGGGAGTGGGCCTCAGTTCTATGGGTGGACGCTTTCCAGATATCGCCATAAAGGTGGACAAGGGGTGACTGTAGAATTTGTTTGTACGATATGGTTATCAAATAAACGATGTTAATGAGTATTTCAAAAGGGAGTGGGCCTTAGTTCTATGGGTGGATGCCTTTTCGAGATTTGGAGATATCGCCATAAAGGTGTACCAGGGCTGACTCTAGAATTTGTTTGTACGATATGGGTATCAAACGAAAGCTGTTAATGAGTATTTTATAAGGGAGTGGGCCTTAGTTCTATGGGTGGACGCCTTTTCCAGATATCGCCATAAAGGTGGACCAGGGGTGACTATATAATGTGTTTGTACGATATGGGTATCAAATGAAAGGTATTAATGAGGGTTTTAAAAGGGAGTGGTGGTAGTTGTATATGTAATGGCGTTTTCAAGATATCGACCAAAATGTTGACCAGGGTGACCCACAACATTATCTGTCGGGAACCGCTAATTTATTTATATATGTAATACCACGAACAGTATTCCTGCCATGATTCCAAGGGCTTTTGATTTCTCCCTGCAGAACTTTTCCATTTTCTTCTACTTAATATGGTAGGTGTCACGCCCATTTTACAAAGTTTTTTTTAAGTTATATTTTGCGTCAATAAACCAATCCAATTACCACGTTTCATCCCTTTTTTCGTATTTGGTATAGAATTATGGCATTTTTTAATTTTTCCGTAATTTTCGAAATGGAAAAAAGTGGGCGTGCTCATGGTCGGATTTCGGCCATTTTTTACACCATTACAAAGTGAGCTCAGATAAGTATGTGAACTGAGTTTAGTAAAGATATATCGATTTTTGATCAAGTTATCGTGTTAACGGCCGAGCGGAAGGACAGACGTCGACTGTGTATAAAAACTGGGCATGGGTTCAACCGATTCCGCCCTTTTTCACAGAAAACAGTTATCGTCCTAGAATCTAAGCCCTACCAAATTTCACAAGGATTGGTAAATTTTTGTTCGACTTATGGCATTAAAATTATCATAGACAAATTAAATGAAAAAGGACGGAGCCACGCCCATTTTGAAATTTTCTTTTATTTTATATTTTGTTGCACCATATCATTACTGGAGTTGAATGTTGACATAATTTACTTATATACTGTAAAGATATTAAATTTTTTGTTAAAATTTGACTTAAAAAAATTTTTTTTAAGTGGGCGTGGTCGTTCTCCGATTTTAATAATTTTTATTAAGCATACATATAGTAATAAGAGTAACGTTCCTGCCAAATTTCATCATGATATCTTCAACGACTGCCAAATTACAGCTTGCAAAACTTTTAAATTGCCTTCTTTTAAAAGTGGGCAGTGCCACGCCCATTGTCCAAAATTTTTACTAATTTTCTATTCTGCGTCATAAGTTCAACTCACCTACCAAGTTTCATCGCTTTAACCGTCTTTGGTAATGAATTATCGCTCTTTTTGTGTTTTTTCGAAATTTTCGATATCGAAAAAGTGGGCGTGGTTATAGTCCGATTTCGTTCATTTTAAATAGCGATCTGACATGAGTGCCCAGGAACCTACATACCAAATTCATCAAGATACCTCAAAATTTACTCAAATTATCGTGTTAACGGACGGACGGACGGACATGGCCAATCAATTTTTATACTCAGTTAAGCAGAGCTCACAGAGTATATTAACTTTGATTGGATAACGGTTGGTTGTACAGGTATAAAGGTATCGAGATAGATATAGACTTCCATATATCAAAATCATCAGTATCGAAAAAAATTTGATTGAGCCATGTCCGTCCGTCCGTCTGTCCTTTAACACGATAACTTGAGTAAATTTGAGGTATCTTGATGAAATTTTGTATGTAGGTTCTGGGCACTCATCTCAGATCGCTATTTAAAATGAAGGATATCGGACTATAACCACGCCCACTTTTTCGATATCGAAAATTTCGAAAAAACCGAAAAAATACGATAATTCATTGCCAAAGGCGGTTAAAGCGATGAAACTTGGTAGATGGGTTGACGTTATGACGCAGAATAGAAAATTAGTAAGATTTTGGACAATGGGAGTGGCACCGCCCACTTTTACAAGAAGGTAATTTAAAAGTTTTGCAAGCTGTAATTTGGGAGTCGTTAAAAATATCATGATGAAATTTGGCAGGAACGTTACTACTATTACTATATATGTGCTAAATAAAATTAGCAAAATTGGATGAAGAACACGCCCACTTTTTAAAAAAAATTTTTTTTAAATTCAAATTTTAACAAAAAAGTTAATATCTTTACTGTATATAAGTAAATTAAGTCAAAATTCAACTCCAGTAATGATATTATGCAACAAAAAAATACAAAAATAAAAGAAAATTTCAAAATGGGCGTGGCTCCGCCCATTTTTATTTAGTTTGTCTAGAACACTTTTAATGCCATAAGTCGAACAAAAATTTACCAATCCTTCTCAAATTTGGTAGAGGCATAGATTCTATGACGGTAACTGTTCTCTGTGAAAATGGGCGAAATCGGTGGAAGCCACGCCCAGTTTTTATACACAGTCCACCGTCTGTCCTTCCGCTCGGCCGTTAACACAATAACTTGAGCAAAAAACCGATAT
The DNA here is from genome assembly GCA_029619165.1 of Eurosta solidaginis. NCBI lineage: Eukaryota > Metazoa > Arthropoda > Insecta > Diptera > Tephritidae > Eurosta > Eurosta solidaginis. The sequence goes on along the minus strand of JARSSU010032963.1, from coordinate 50,008 downwards.
ATATTTACTAAACTTAGCCCCACGTACTCTTCTGAGCTCACTTTACTTGACGCAAAATATAACTTTGGAAAAAACTTTGTAAAATGGGTGTGACACCTACCATATTAAGTAGAAGAAAATGAAAAAGTTCTACAAGGCGAAATCAACAGCCCTTGGAATCTTGGCAGGAATACTGTTAGTGGTATTGCATATATAAATAAATTAGCAGTACCCGAAAGATGATTTTCTGGAGCACCTGGTCCACATTTTGGTCGATATCGCGAGAACGCCTTCACATATATATCTAAGGGCCACTCGCTTTTAAAACCCTCATTAATACCTTTAATTTGATGTCCATATCGTACAAACACATTCTAGAGTCACCCCTGGCCCACCCTAATGGCGATATCTCGAAAAGGCGTCCACCTATAGACCTAATGCCCACTCCCTCTTAAGATGCTCAGTAACACCATTCGTTTGATACCCATATCGTACAAACAGTCTAGAGTCACCCCTGGCCCACCCTAATGGCGATATCTCGAAAAGGCGTCCATCTATAGACCTAATGTTCACTCCCTCTTAAAATGCTCAGGAACACCTTTCGTTTGATACCCATATCGTACAAACATTCTAGAGTCACCCCTGGCCCACCCTAATGGCGATATCTCGAAAAGGCGTCCACCTATAGACCTAATGCCCACTCCCTCTTAAAATGCTCAGTAACACCTTTCGTTTGATACCCATATCGTACAAACATTCTAGAGTCACCCCTGGCCCACCCATAATGGCGATATCTCGAAAAGGCGTCCACCTATAGACCTAATGCCCACTCCCTCTTAAAATGCTCAGTAACACCTTTCGTTTGATACCCATATCGTACAAACATTCTAGAGTCACCCTTGGCCCACCTTTATGGCGATATCTCGAAAAGGCGTCGACCTATAGAACTAACGATTACTCCCTTTTAAAATACTCATTACCACCTTTCATTTGATACCCATATCGTACAAACACATTCTAGAGTCACCCCTGGCCCACCCTAATGGCGATATCTCGAAAAGGCGTCCACCTATAGACCTAATGCCCACTCCCTCTTAAAATGCTCATTAACAGCTTTCATTTGATACCCATATCGTACAAACATATCTAGAGTCACCCCTGGTTCACCTTTATGGCGATTTCTCGAAAAGGCGTTCACCTATAGAACTAAAGCCCATTAGCTTTTAAAATACTCATTACCACCTTTCATTTGATACCCATATCGTACAAACACATTCTAGAGTCACCCCTGGTCCACCCTTAATGGCAATATCTCGAATAGGCGTCCACCGATAGACCTAAGGCCCACTCCCTCTTAAAATGCTCAGTAACACCTTTCATTTGATACCCATATCGTACAAACAAATTCTAGAGTCAGCCCTGGTCCACCTTTATGGCGATATCCCTAAATGGCGTCCATCTATAGAACTATGGCCTACTCTCTCTTAAAATACTCTTTAATACCTTCCATTTGATACACATGTCATACAACCACATTCCAGGGTTACCCTAGGTTAATTTTCCTACATGGTGATTTTCCTTATTTTGTCTCCATAGCTCTCAACTGAGTATGTAATGTTCGGTTACACCCGAACTTAGCCTTCCTTACTTGTTTATTTTATATTTATCTTAAAAATCGTTTAGGTATGTAGATCTGTTCACCATATATTTCTTATCTTATACATCCGATTATTCGGAGATTACGAATGGGATAAGATTATTGTTCAGCTCCATTCATGAAAGGTATGAAGTCTTCGGCACAGCCGAAGACAGTCCCGTCCTTACTTATTTATACTCAGTTGAGCAGAGCTCACAGAGTATATTAAGTTTGATTGGATAACGGTTGGTTGTACAGGTATAAAGGAATCGAGATAGATATAGACTTCCATATATCAAAATCAGCAGGATCGAAAAAAAATTTGATTGAGCCATGTCCGTCCGTCCGTCCGTAACGATAACTTGAGTAAATTTTGAGGTATCTTGATGAAATTTGGTACGTAGATTCCTGAGCACTATCTCAGATCGCTATTTAAAATGAACGATATCGGACTATAAACACGCCCACTTTTTCGATATCGAAAATTTCGAAAAACCGAAAAAGTGCTATAATTCATTACCAAAGACAGATGAAGCGATGAAACTTGGTAGGTGGGTTGAACTTATGACGCAGAATAGAATATTAGTAAAATTTTGGAAAATGGGTGTGGCAGCGCCCACTTTTAAAAGAAGGTAATTTAAAAGTTTTGCAAGCTGTAATTTGGCAGTCGTTGAAGATATCATGATGAAATTTGGCAGGAACGTTACTCCTATTACTATATGTACGCTTAATAAAAATTAGCAAAATCGAAGAAGGACCACGCCCACTTTATAAAAAAAAATTTTTTTAAGTAAAATTTTAACAAAAAATTTAATATCTTTACAGTATATATGCAAATTATGTCAACATTCAACTCCAGTAATGATATGGTGCAACAAAATACAAAAATAAAATAAAATTTCAAAATGGGCGTGGCTCTGCCCTTTTTCATTTAATTTGTCTAGGATACTTTTATTGCCATAAGTCGAACATAAATTTACCAATCCTTTTGAAATTTGGCAGGGGCATAGATTTTATGACGTTAACTATTTTCTGTGAAAATAGGCGAAATCGGTTGAAGCCACGCCCAGTTTTTATACACAGTCGTCCGTCTGTCCTTCCGCATGGCCCTTAACACGATAACTTGAGCAAAAATCGACATATCTTTACTGAACTTAGTTCACGTACTTATCTGAACTCACTTTATCTTGGTATAAAAAATGAACGAAATCCGACTATGACCACGCCCACTTTTTCGATATCGAAAATTACGAAAAATGAAAAAATGCCATAATTCTATACCAAATACGAAAAAAGGGATGAAACATGGTAATTGGATTGGTTTATTGACGCGAAATACAACTTTAGAAAAAACTTTGTAAAATGGTTGTGACACCTACCATATTAAGTAGAAGAAAATGAAAAGTTCTGCAGTGCGAAATAAAAAACCCTTGAAATCTTGGCAGGTATTACATATATAAATAAATTAGCGGTATCCAACAGAGGATGTTCTGGGTCACCCTGGTCCACATTTTGGTCGATATCTGGAAAACGCCTTCACATATACAACTACCCCCACTCCCTTTTAAAACTCTCATTAATACCTTTAATTTGATACCAATATCGTACAAACACATTCTAGAGTCACCCCTGGTCCACCTTTATGGCGATATCTCGAAAAGGCGTCCACCTATAGAACTAAGCCCCACGCCCTTTTAAAATATTCATTAACACCTTTCATTTGGTACCCATATCGTACAAAGAAATTCTAGAGTCACCCTGGTCCACCTTTATGCCGATATCTCGAAAAGGCGTCCACCTATACAACTACCACCACTCCCTTTTAAAACCCTCATTAATACCATTAATTTTATACCCATATCGTACAAACACATTCTAGAGTCACCCCTGGTCCACCTTTATGGCGATATTTCGAAACGGCTTCCACCTATAGAACTAAGGCCCACACCCTTTGAAAATACTCATTAACACCTTTCGTTTGATACCCATATTGTACAAACGCATTCTAGAGTCACCCCTGGTCCACCTTTAGGGCGATATCTCTGAAAAGGCGACCACCTATACAACTACCACCACTCCCTTTTAAAACCCTCATTAATACCTTTAATTTGATACCCATATCGTACAAACAAATTCTAGGGTCACCCCTGGTCCACCTTTATGGCGATATCTCGAAACGGCGTCCACCTATGGAACTAAGGATCACTCCCTTTAAAATACTCATTAACACCTTTCTTTTGATACCCATATTGTACAAACGCATTCTAGAGTCACCCCTGGTCCACCTTTAGGGCGATATCTCTGAAAAGGCGACCACCTATACAACTACCACCACTCCCTTTTAAAACCCTCATTAACACCTTTCATTTGATACCCATATCGTACAAACAAATCCTAGGGTCACCCCTGGTCCACCTTTATGGCGATATCTCGAAACGGCGTCCACCTATGGAACTAAGGATCACTCCCTTTAAAATACTCATTAACACCTTTCGTTTGATACCCATATTGTACAAACACATTCTAGAGTCACCTCTGGTCTACCTTTATGGCGATATCTCGAAACGGCGTCCACCTATGGAACTAAGGATCACTCCCTTTTAAAATACTCATTAACACCTTTGATTTTGATACCCATATTGTACAAACAAATTCTAGAGTCAACCCCTGATCCACCTTTATGGCGATATCCCTAAATGGCGTCCACCTATAGAACTATGGCCTACTCCCTCATAAAATACTCTTTAGTGCCTTCATTTGATAGACATGTCATACAAACACATTCCAGGGTTTCCCTCGGTTCATTTTCCTACATGGTGATTTTCCCTTATGTTGTCACCATAGCTCTCAACTGAGTATGTAATGTTCGGTTACACCCGAACTTAACCTTCTTTACTTGTTTTTATATACTGATGATTTGGATATATGGAAGTCTATATCTATCTCGATTCCTTTATACCTGTACAACCGACCGTTATCCAATCAAAGTTATTATACTCTGTGAGCTCTGCTCAACTGAGTATAAAAAGAAGGGAATGGACGCGAAAAAAGGGCCCCCAAATTGATGGTTGCCTAGGGCCCCGCTGAGGGTTAATTCGGCCCTTGTTTCTTGGTTTCTTTGTGATCACAATCCAGCAGCGATCCCATCTACCGGCCCAGTGTGCAGTTAAGTGTTTCAGTGTTTTGTCATTGTGCTTTGGAACAGGTTGTGTTTAAGACGTGTTGTGGATTTCCTCGCTATATGAGTACGTTTTCAGTTAAATTTATTAAGGATCCTCGTTGACGCGTTTGACCCGTTTTCAACAACGCTCAATCGGTTACTTGCCAACGTTTGTGAAAAGACGGCTAAAAATAAGTTAGAAGTTCGATTTCGAAATTAAAAAAGGATTAATTAAAATTTAAAACTCCACATCTCTAATAGTTAAAATCAACTGTGGAGCTAAATCAAAAAATTGTAACAGAAAAGAAATTTTTATTTTGTAGAAAAAAACACAACAACAGAAAACGGCCATAATTGTTATACGAGAGAAAAGGTGTGTATACTTCGCTTAACCACTCGTGAAAACCGCAATCAAACCAAATAAGTAAATTCTCAGCTAAAAAGTGTTTTTTTTTCACCTTAAATAATATTTAAAAAATATATATATTTTACTATAAAAAACTTATGTTTTTCTGCTTAAAGTTTTAATAATTCACTGAAATCTCAAAATTTTTTATAAAATTTGTGATTTTCATTTTTGTTTTATTGCAAATAAAAACTTGTTTTATACCGAAATACCACTTAATCAGCACCAACAACAATAATAATTTCTCTTTGATAACAAAGAAACTTGCAATACGTAATAGATAACCATTAAAAATAATAACGCAAAATTCATTGGAATACACTTTTTTTTTGTCAACAATACACCAACAAATAACAATAGCTAAAGAAGCAAAGTTTGTGAAGATTTTTATGGAAAGATTGCGAAAACGTCGACAGCGCAATACTAGCAAAAAGTTGAAAACAAAAACAATACAGCAAGGGGGAAAAATCAGCATGCTGAGGAGGGGATTCACAAATGTTCGCTTTATTTAATTTGACGAACTATTCTGAAAAACATTTTACAGGTTCTTAACATTTTTCAAAACACCCTATTATTTGAAGAAGTCATGTATAAAAGGTTTATTGAAAAGCACCCTTTCAAAGAATTTATTTTAAAAACGCCCCATCAAAGTCATCATCATTGACCACTTAAGCGATTTTGGCCGTTTCATAACAAGTCACGCCGTTTATCGCGATAACTGACACCAATTGAGAGCAACAATGGAGGTCAAGCCATCCTCCACCTGTCTCTCTCAACTCAATGGAGATATCTGCCTTCATCTGCTTCCAAAAAGGGTGCCGATTGAGATACTTTCTCGTCTGGAGCGTCTTCGTCCATTCCAGCGAAGCCTTTGTGTTTTTATTTGCTGCTCGTACAGCTCATCAATTTACCTGCTTCGATACCCGCAATCGGCATCACGTACCGGACCATAAACATTCCCAAGAACTTTTCTCTCACACACTTCAAGATCCAACTTATCTTCTCCCCACACCGTCCATGATTCCGAGCCATACTTCAGGAGCGTGATTTCGTCCCGAGAGGACATTACTATTCGAATGCCTACCCAGCCCAAAGTAAACTTGTTGAAATTGATTATTTTAATAAAACCGTTTAAAAAACTTTTTCTCTCACTGCATTAAGTGCCGTAAAACTTAGATCTGCATCGAAGATAATATGAAAAATATGAAATTTTGTCTCTAATATCAATAACAAAAACAATTGTATAAATAAATATGAGCATGTCTCGCTAAATAAATACAGATAATCAGGGCTGTCATGGAATCCAAGTCGGTTTTGCATTTTGTCGGAATTACAAACCAAAATGAATTAAATTGATGCCATAAAACCGTATTGGTTTTGTCCTTTCGAATGTAAATAAAAGCGATGTTCGAATCAGCTGTTTTGCAGTGTTATCGGTGCACCGGCAATTTTGATGTTAATTTTTTTGGCAAAATTTTACAAAATAATTGTTTTGTGCATCTAAACAGAAATAAACAAATTTATTGTCATCAAAATGGCATCAGCAGTTGTAGCATTTATGTTATTTGAAGAAGAAAGTTGCGAGAAGTTCAAAATGAAAATTTTGAAAGATCGCAGCAATCCATTTGAGTTGCCAGAGACAGCGTAATTGAAAATATTTCGTAATGTGGGTTTCTAAATATTTATAGTGTATTTGCAGTTCCATACATACATAGAGGCTTTCCGAATTGTATTAGACACCATTGAAGGACGCTTAACTCGCTGGAAAGTTCTGCCAGTGCTGCAACTTGCAGCTACGTAACGATTTTTAGCTGAAGGATCCTATTAAAGATCAGTTGGGAAGGATTCTAGCATGAGTGTAGGTAGAAGCACGGTGTCAACGATTTTAGATGATGTGCTTCGTGAAGCCCTTCGCAATATCAAAATACTGTGTTGCATTGAATTTTTATGCTTTCCCCTATTAAGAATGAAAGTATATGTAGGTAGGTAAGTAGGTGAAATGGCTGCGACCCTGGTCGCCCAGTAGCTATTTAAAGCCGTTTTGATGCCATGTAACTCGTCTAAAAACCTATGGAATGTTACGGTCAATGTATTACAACCAGCCCGAGTTGTTGATAAAATTAAGAAATTTCGGGATTGCTATCACAGATAACCCTCTGAGGTCTTCTAGAAACGGGGTTCCAAGGAACCTTAGACGGGCTCTAGCTAGGGCCGGGTATTTACACATAAAGTGTTCTACTGTTTCCCTGGCATTTGGATCTTTGCAGCTTCTGCAGTAGTCGTTATACGGAATGCCCATCTTTTCCGCATGCGTACCTACTGCCCAATGACCGGTGCAGACTGCTATCAGTTTGTGTGTGTTAGCCCTTGGATTTGTTTAGAAGACTTCTCGTCCTCTTTCCATCATAGTGTTGCCAAATGATTTTGATATTGCACAGGTGGTGATGTTATTCCACTTTATTTGTGCTTTCTTCTTTGGATATTCCCCTTGGCTACTGCTAAGGGTATGCCTACTTCGACACTGGTTATTTCCTCTTTCATCTTCGATGAGCCCCTGCGTGCTAGCTCGTCGGCCTTCTCGTTGCCCTCTATCCCCCTATGACCCGGGACCAAGATAACGTGTAGTTCCAGATTGGTGGATAACTGAGTCGCTTACAAGCCCGCACTAATTTTTAGTTAATGTGTGGCGAGGAAAGCGCTTTTAGCGCTGCTTGGCTATCCGACAGGATGCAAATTTTACCAGCTATATTCAAGCCCTCCAGTGATCTGCAGGCTTGCCAAATCGCGAGGATTTCTGCTTTAAACACGCTGCAGTGCGATGGGAGTTTGAATAATGCAGACAAATCTAGGGACTCCGAGAAGACTCCAGCCCCCACTCCCGATTCTAATTGCTTCTAATGAAATCTAAAGTATGGCTCAAATGCTAAAGTTGTGAAAATATATGTAAATTTACATTTATGTTTATAAAATTAAACTTTATTTACTTACATTTTTAGAAAATATTCAACTGCAAGAGATAAACAACTATGAAAATATTAAATCGAACAGAATTTAACTGATTGGTTTGTTTCAGATAGCAAAATCAATATTATTGGATTCTGTGACACCTAAAACCGACACTCATTGCAATTCGAATATTACACCGATAACATTGGATTTCATGACACCAAAGTAATTTTGTTGTCGTTTTTAAATCCGATTCTGACTACAATTGGATTCCATGACAGCCCTGAATATTGATAGATAGAGAACAGCGGAAGTACTGCTTTAAAAAACACTGCTATAAATCCAATGTTACTAGTTAAGCTCTTGAGCGCGCCTATAATTATTCGACACAATTAGGATTAAAAACATATCGAATTGGTATGTATCTAATGTTGTATAAAGGAATAGCAACAAAAAGACAATACTTAGAGACCAATTACAAAGTGAGCAGCGGGCATTCATATGGATAAGTGGTTAAAGGCATCTGCCTTTAAACTAGTATAAAGTAGGAATGTTGGAGATTTCGAGTTCAATACTCAGCTCCCCGCAAGGTAGCTGATGATGAAATGAAATATTGAAACATGTCCTAGTAACCAACGCCGTTTGTAAACTTTGCAATTTTTTTCTAATATCAATAACAAAAACATATAAAATTTCCTTTATCATCCCACCTTAGATATGAAGGGCGAACGATTGGTGTATTGAATAACTCACTAAAGCTATCAAATTCTGTCAATTCTGTGATATATGAACTTTGTATATCGCCTGCTGAGTGGAATATCACCCTATATCGGCTGCAGTTTCAAAAACGCTCTATATAAACATTTTTTTAAAACACCCTATTATTTGAAGAAGCCATGTTTAAAAATTGTATTGAAAAACATCCTTTCTCAGAATTGGTTTCAAAAACGCCACATCATAATCATCATTGATCGCTTAAGCGATTTTGGCCGATTCACAACAAGGCACACCAAGGGAGCACCAATAGAGATCAAGCCATCCTCCACCTGTCTCTCTCAACTCAATGAAGGGGTCTCCCTTCATCTGCTTCCAAAAAGAGTGCCGATTGAGATACTTTCTCGACCGGAGCGTCTTCGTCTATTCGCATAACATGACCTAGCCAGTGAAGCCTTAGTGTTTTTATTTGCTGTTCATGCAGCTTACCACTTTACCTTCTTCGATACCCGCAATCGGTATCACGGACAGGACCATAAATATTCCCAAAAACTTTTCTCTCAAACACTTCAAGAGCCAACTTATCTTCTCCCCACACCGTCCACGATTCCGAGCCATACTTCAGGACTTGTTGGCAAGAGTTATTCTCTGTTTCATTTCTAAGCTGACATTGTTTTTGCTGTTAGTGTTAGTTTACAAATAGACCAAATCCGGCACAGCCTCGAATTGTTTATCCGTCAACAGTGACGTGGCTGCCAAGGCGCGAGTTGGCCGATTCTTTCTTGGATGACAGCAAGTACTGCGCCTTTTACTCATTAGCATACGCCAGTAATTGTACGCTCTTATACTAAATTGTACCATCACGGTATAGTTCAGCTGCTAGAATTATCTTCTCAAGCGTTTTGTTAAAGAAATCTCGCGAAAAGGCGTCGCCTTGTCGGAAGCGTCGTTCGGTTTCGAATGGCTCGAATATAACCTTCGCAATTCTTACAGAGCTGATGGTGGTAGTGCTAACGTAATTTGACAGAGCCTTATAACTTTGCAGGGAACATAAATTCAGACATTGCAGCATACGGTCGACGAAAAGATGTTTAGTGTCGATTCTCCTATCGTGAGTCTTCTGCAGGATTTTGTGCATCGTGAAGATCTGGACGATTGTAGATTAACAAGGCCTGAAGCCGCACTGCTAAGGTCCAATCAGTTTGTTGACTGTGGGCTTCAGTCTTTGACACAGTACGCTAGATAAAACCTTATAAGCGATATTAAGCAGGCTGATTACGCGGAATCGCATAGGAATTGATGCATGATCTTTACCTAAAACGCCCCATCTGAGCATAAATTCAATGCATTTTGACGGGCGTTTTAGAAGCATATCCTGAGACAGGGCGTTGTTCAACCGAATTCTGAAATAGGGCGTTTCTCAAAATATTTCTAAGATAGGGTGATCTTGAAACAGCAGGCGAAGCTAAGATTCCACTAAGCAGTCGATATGTTTTTATTCCTCCTCATGTTGAAAACTTAGTACTTATGTATTTTGAATTTCTCTTTTATAAGATCAATATACATCGGGTGATTTTGTAGAAAAAAATTATCAAAAAGCTCTTTAAAATGCCTCTTCTTGTATTGTTATGTTGACAAGTTGTCACAGTTTTGTCATTGTCATTAATAGCATTGCTATTCTCAGGGACATATAGCATTGAAAAGCTTTTGTTTTTCGCCACGAAACAAGCATTGCCAGCGGCTAAAAGTAGGCATATGACAGTTGTCATATTGTTAAGAATTGTAACTACAATAGATTTTTTTTTGGTGTAGGAAGATATGGTGGATCTTACGAAAACTTCGGTTTGAAAGAATTTTCTGCTTTCTTCGTTCATAAAGTACCTACTTAAGCTTTTCAAAGCTACTTTTTTGGGTGAAGCACTCTAATGGATCTTAAAAGTACGTGAGGCAAAATAAAATATGTTTGTAATTGAACAACAAGCAAACTTAACACGGCATATGCACGTTAGCGCGAAATTAAAGCCAAAAAAAAGTTATAACAACAACAACACACAGTAATAAGTCCTAATTCAACAAATTGTACAATAACAGTAACAGATATTTGATATTTAATTAGCAAAACGCTCACCTTTCGTTGTTTGCTGATGCAGAAAAAATTCAAATAAAAACCTTTTCTAGTTAAAAACAATTTCAAATATATTTACATACATGCAAATTCGTGTGCACATATGTAGATATATAAATATGTACACAGGACCGTAGAGAGAAAATCCGGGCCCGGGACTAAACAATTTACGGGCCCCTATAAAAAATCCACTAATACATTTGATTAATTTGAATTAATGACGTCTCATTCATAAATCATTATTGATAGATTACATCAAAAAAAATTGTTTGCCACATCAACTAAATGATTTTTGGACTAAGAGCTGAAAATTAAATTAACACAGAATATTTACTATTTATTAGGCCGGGTCGATTTGTAGGGAGGGAAAAAATCGTTCATTGCTCTGTGAAAATCATATTCCAGGATCAAAATAAGAAACTTTGCCGAAGGAACCATACCTCTAGAACGAATTCTGATGTCCTCCCCCCTTTGGGTCGTAGGGGCAAATTTTGAAAAATCCCACTTTGAAATGCCTATTTTTTTTCTTTTTGGAGTTTATTTTTCTCTTTAGAAATTTATTTAGTCAGAACATATGAACCGTTTACTTTGAAAGTGGCATAAGTCATTTCCAGCTCGTGGTCTTAAATGCTTGTTATTTTTGAACGAATGCATATATAGATGGTTCTACATTTATAAAATATATAAGAATTGCATCTTTGGATACTGGACTCTAACAAACTGGAGACGAGGAGAGATACAAACAAATTATCACTGAACCTAAACGACATGAAATGACTTATGCCACTTTCAAATAAACGGCTCATATGTAAATGAAAAAATTAATTTAACTTAGTAATAGAAAAGAAATTAAAAAAATTATTATAAATTAGCGTTTTTACAACCCCCTTTTAAAACCAGGCATCATTGTGACACAATTGCAGATCGTAAAATTGCTTGTGTTGTTTTTTTTAAGCCACCACAAAACACAGCAGGTATAATTGAAATTGCCCCTACCCAAAAGTTCGACCCAAAGGGGGGGACATCAGAATTCATTTTAGAGGTATGGTTCCTGTCGGCAAAGTTTTTATTTTGATCTCTAGAATACGATTTTTATAGAGCAATGAGCGACCCGCCCTACTATTTATACTATTTTATTGTAACGTAGAAATAAAATTCTCTTTTAACAGCCACATATTGTTTCAAATAATCTTTTCTAGTTATTTGGTAACATTTTAATACATTTGTGATAAATTAAATGAAAATGTTCAATTGAATAGCAATTGTTTAGCATTCGTTTAAAATTGTTTCCCATTGGTTCCTGATCAACTTCAAATCAGCTAATAAGGCATCTAGATGTCGGACCTCAACATCTATGGTTTAGCCTCTAGCTTGGAGGACCACGTTTATTTTATTAATGGTAGTCAGTATTTTGAAGCAAATTGAGGACAGCAAGATACATTCGAACTTGTTTATGTACTTGAGAATGCCGGTAAACATCTCCGTATGCTTGCGCAGTCAAATTTGGCTTTTGTCTGAAAGACTATGAAGAGAGCTCGAAGAAAGTAATTGCAGCCGTACAACATTCTGCGGCATTAACACCACATACATTGAGAATGTGGGTTGCACAAGGCGAGTAATCAGCATTCGAGTTTTTGTCGAGAATGTGACGTAGTGCTCCGCTGTAAGCTTCTTTGATATTGGCGCCGTTATCGTACCCTTGTGCACGACAGTCTTTTAGTGATATTTCATGGTTACCTAGAGTATGGAAAATTAGATCAGCGATATTCTGACCAATTTTTGGTTACAATTCACGAAAGCCAAAAACCGTTCTTGAATCCTAACTTTCTCCAATGATCTCTAAGTATCGGATCATAATGGCTAATGAGATCTTATATGCCCAAAAAATGTCCATTGTTTCGTTTATCAAGATATGTACTTCCGCCTTTGAAAGCTAGGCCTCTTTCACCCAAAAATAAAATAGTGTCCAAAATTCTATATAAAATTTCTTTCCACTTTTGAGTTTCAGTGATTAGCTGTTCATTGATAAGTAAGTGTATCAATTGTAGCCTCCTTTTGAATTAGATTTTGTAAAGATCGCCATTGAATATTAAATTAAATGTAATCTTGAGTATTTTCGTCTGATGACAATTTATCGTATAGCTTCTTCCACACCTGAAATTTCGAATATCCGCCAGAAAAACAAATTTTAGGTCGATTTAAAGTATTGGCGCATAACAGACCATGGTAGGCAATAAAAAGCATAGCTACTGGCACTCCACACCAACCAGTCACGCTCCACTTTCTCTCCATTTGGCAAGATTCTGTTCAACAATGAGGTAGGAAATGCCTCATCATGACGATCACGTGGAAAAATAACAGGAAACTTTTTGATGTCCTCTACGAATTATTTCGTTGACTTCTTCAGATCGCAAAAACTCATTATTCACGGTACCGATATCGAAGTCGTTTAAATAATCTGGACTTTGATACAGAGTTGGTGGTATTGTTGGAAGACTTTTTTAAGATGAACCATCATCCGTGTCACCACGAAAACTTTAAGATTTCGGATTCATGTAAACATACATTTTTGTTTAATGTTTTTATTGTCTCCCCAGGCCCAGGCAAAAATCATTATCAATATTCGTTGCTTTTGCAATTCGGCTTAAAATTTGCACATGGAACAACTAAAGACTCTCCTGAATTAAAAAAAAATATGTCTTAGTACATCTAAATCGCGGGCCCCCTCAGAAATCCGGGGCCCGGGGAATCCCCCATTCCCCCAACCCTCTCATCGGGCCTGTATGTAAATACAAGCACCTGTAAGTACATACATACAACATACATATATATATGTGCGCATAACGTATGCAAACTTTTTTATCGAACAATTAACTGAGAAAAATTTTAGTTTCTATGCTTTTTTTCGAAATTGAAATCATCACTCTTTTTAAAATAGAAAACAAATAAAAAATTACAAAATTGCTTTAATTTGCAATTTTAGTAAAGAGAAAATTACTGTGATGGCGGCGTTGGTTTGTAAATGTAGTAAAACATTTTAAAGTGATGCCGGCTTGTTCAAAACTAATTTATGACTGATTCCAAACAACGGTCCAGTGCCGGTTTTCATTTTGATTTCGTTGTATTTATGGGGTTGTAATGAGAGGATAAAACTAACAATTTACAAAAAATTCATATGTAATGAAGCTACTAAGGGCGCTTTAAGATTTTTGAAAAATATACTCTCAGCCGAAATGTGAAAACAATGAAAAACAATGAAGAGCCGCCTCGAAGTATGCAATGAATTTTAACGCTTCCTTTAATTAGCATTTTCGCAAGCATTCCCTGAGATATCTTAACTATTTTGAAACTAACGAAGATACGGACCTTTTGACGAAAATACTAGTTCTAGCTCAGTACCAAATTAATGCTCTCACACTGCAGTAAGTAGCAATTGTCTTCCAGTGCATTGCTTCGCTAACCTATCTAAGATACCTTCGTTTTGGCTTAATCTCAAACGCTCCCATTTCTGCGCCTGATTGTGCATGAGCGATTTTGGGACTCTCTCTTAAAGGAGACATCCTATATAAGACTTACAAAGTTGCGCATTTCTCTAAAGAGAGAAAACTTAAGGCTCATGATTGGCATACTAACCGGACACTACCGTCTAGCGTCACATTCATATAATTTAGGCCTTGCAATAAAAGCAGACGTAGGAAGTGCGGAAGCAGGGAGAAATTGTTGAGCACGTGTTGTATTCATGCACTGCGCTCGCCAGGTCAAAACTCCTACTCGGCAGTGATTTGGCAAATACTCCGAGTGTATTTCTGGCATGAAAAGCTTCTCTGTGGAAGCTCATCTGCCTTTCAGATGCCGTTCGCAGTCAGCATAAATCATGTAGGTCCCGTCCCGCCAAATTTTAGGAAACATTAAAACAAAGCACGATGCAAACTGGAGAGAAGCTCTGCCTAAAGCGTCTGCGGAGGTTATCGTGCCTTGCGTTTATATTGTTTTGGAAATTAACTTCAGTAAACCCTAATAGCCCCGACGAGTGCTTACAATCAAAAATTTTCCTGAAAGACTTCGAAAATTGGCAAGCGGTGTTGTCCACCAGGCAAAAAATCCAGAGAAAATACTCTAGAGTTAGAGACCCTAGGGTGTATCAATGGCCCTGCGACAACAACACAAGTCACCCGAAGCCCTCCTAGGTTTGGCCTCCGATTCGTTTTCATCTTGGTTTAAAGGAACAATCCCAAAGATACCTTACCACGTTAGTCAGCATGAGTGATACACCCTCAATTGGAAGTGGTCTAATATCAAGAATCTTGATCTCGTCATAAACAAAACCAGTTCTGATAGGATTGACAGCTAATCAGGTAAGCAAGTGGTGTTGTCCACCAGGCCAAAACTCCACAGAAGAGACTCTGCGGCTAGAGACCCTATGGTGTATCAATGGTCCTGCGACAACAGCTCAAGGCAACCGAAGCCTTCCTAGGCTTACCATCCGATTCCATGACAACATAGTGTAAAGGAATAATCCCAAAGATACTTTACCACGTTAGTCAGCATTAGTGATACTCCCTCAATTGGAGGTGGTCCAATATCAAGAATTTTGATCTCGTCATAAAAAATACCAGTTCTGATAGTATTGACAGCTAATCAGTATAATTTAGACCACCTGTTAAGACACCCTATCCTTATGTATGGCTCGGAGTCTTAAACGGTGTCGAAAGAAGATGAGATGGCTCTAGAAGTGTCCGAAAGAAAAGTTCTCCGGAAGATGTATGATCCTATCCGTAATGGCGATGGCGAGTACCGAAGGAGGTATAATGATAAGATCAATGAGCATTACACAGATATGACAATGGTGCAGCGAATAAAACCCCAAAGGCTTCGCCAGCTAGGTCATTTTATGCGATTATGAGCAAGGACGCTCCGGCCAAGAAAGTATTTCAGTCGATACCGCAGTTTGGAAGCAGAGGAAACGGGAGATCTCAAGTGAGTTGGGAAAGGCAGGTGGAGGAAGACGCCAACTCACTTGACGTAAGTCATCACCAAACAGGGATAGTGACTTTTTATTTAAAAAATAATGATAATAGCAAGACAACCTGGCACTTCACTAAGCCGTCCCCTAGTGTATCGTCCCTTACAAGGATTATATGTCATAAGCATAAGAGGCCACTTGGCGGCCCTAACTTTTAAAGCCAGAATAAGATTCTTCACTAGCATATAGTGAATTGGGAGTAATCAGATCCCCCTGTGGAGTATCCCTTCTTTTTCTTTCCCTGAGTCGTCGCAACCTCGCTCCTCTATGACCATTCTTCCACTCACCATGGCTCTAGCAAACCCTGCAACCGGTTCTTTTTTGGGACGAGTACAATATTTTAACTTAGATTGAGAAAACACGACTAGGGCTCGTTTTAGATTTTAAGTTTTTAGGGAAAGTTTGTTAAGTTTGTAGGTACATACTTGGCAAACCAATTTCGTGCCTTTTGCCAAAAATCTTAGGAAAACATTTAACTCGAAAAGAATTTATAAATGGAAGACGCCCAATTTTCCAAAAGAAACCATTTTTGGAAGAAGTTCTGAAATATTGTAGATAAAACAAGTGTCGTATCTTCAACATCTAACATCAACATCTAATTACAAATATAACCGATTTCCTGGACCTTTTTTATCACCCGCTGAAGATAGTCGGCTGTGTATAGCACCTTATTGAACACCCTGTCAAAACGATTCCAAAACGCCAAAAAGTAGCCATCTGGAACATCCCGACAGGCAGTTTATGGATAAAATATTGCACCGCATTTTTTTTGATTATCTGAAGTTAGTTAGTAACAAGTAAAGGTGTCTAAGTTCGGGTGTAACCGAACATTATATACTCAGCGAGAGCTTCAATTGCACATTTCATTTCAGATAAATTACTGTTCCACATAACACGTGGAACCGACCGTTTAAAAAAATGTCTTCCCATTTCCTCTTACAATAAAACATGATAAGTGAAATATCATTGATTCAAAATAATATTTTGCTAACTTATAGCTTATTATTCTAGTCTGTGACCCTTTTAAATTTCTTTTATATCTAAGTTGCAGTGGTCTTTAACCCATCCCGTCCATTTTTACTAGACATATTTTCTGCTATAAGGAAAATGTGTGTACACAATTTCATTACGATGTGTTAATTTTTCTTCGAGTTATGGCTCCCGAAACATAGAAAATTGCTTAGTCATAAAAGGGGCGATGCCACGCCCATTTTTTTAAAATTTGAAGTTTTTCCTATTTATTGATTTAAATCCACTTGGGAAATGAAATACCATTGATATAAAGCTCTTTTTCGCAAAGATATCTTATTTTATTCGTCCACAACCCTTCTAAAAATCTTTTATATAAAACTGGGCGTGGTCCTTAACCGATTTCGTTAATTTTTCTTCAAAGCATTCCTTATTGTAAAGCAACCTCTGTTCCGAATTTTGTTACGATAGGTTTAACGATTTTTGATTTATGATTAATAATATTTGTAAAATTGATTTTAGCACAAGTCGGCGGTGCCACGCCCATTTAAATTTTTTTTTATTTTTTTATTTTTTCAAATTTTTATCAAGAGTCTCAATATCTGTCCACATGTCAAATTTCAACATTCTAGATGTATTATTTACTAAATAATCAGGTTTTTTGTATTTTACAAAATGTTATATATATAAAAAGTGGGCTGGTGCTCATTTTCAAAACCAATCTATTCTGGGTCGTGTACCAAATTTGGTGAAGATATCTCAATATTTACTCAAGTTATCGTGTTAACGAACAGACGGACGGACGGACATAGCGCAATCAAATTTTTTTTCGACGCTGATGATTTTGATATATGGAAGTCTATATCTATCTCGATTCCTTTATACCTGTACAACCAAACGTTATCCAATCAAAGTTAATATACTCTGTGTGCAAAGCACGCTGAGTATAAAAAGCTGCCGATTTCGCTTGCTGAGAAAATATAAGTGTTGCCAACTGAAGAAACTGTTAATCCCGCAAAACAAATTCAATATTACCAATATTTTTTTAAATCTGGTAACACTTTCATGGAGTAAGTGAGCAAACCAAATGATTACAACAATAGTAGTTATTGCTGACTATATTGTTGTTGTTGCTGTTCTGTTTGTTGTTGTCATTGCACTTAGTATAGCATTGATAGTTTGCTACTCTTGCTATGATTTCCTATTTGTTGTTCAGTTTTAATAATTCAGACAGTTGGTCTGTCTGTTAGTCAGTAGCTTGGTTGGTTGGTTGATCGCTAAATTAACTGGTGAGGTAGAGAGCTGCTTACTTGTTTGATCAACCGAGGGTACTTAAAGTAATCTTATTATCTCTATTTTTGATTATGTTTAATTTTTATTTTTTGCGTTTTATATGTTTTTATAACTTTTATGTTATTTTCATACATACATATAAACATATTTACATATAAGTGTACATATACTAGTATATGGAGAGAGTGTGCATAGGGTTTCTATAAAAGTATAAAAGATCTCTCGCTATCGGTGGTGGATTTGTTATTCGTCTGTTCCATAGCGGAATGATACAAGGTGGTAGCATGGTGACATACCTACAAACATAAATAAAAATTCCATGTACTTTGTTTTTGTAAATTCGATGGACAAATGTCAAAATCGTACTGCATCGGAAGTTAATGTATCAAATCAAATAAAAAAAGTTTATAATCAGCTGTTCCATGCTGCCACCTTGTATCGTTGCGCCATGGTCTGTTCAGCGCTGGATGCCCAACATCAGTTTGAGAGCTCAGCTTGGAATATTTTCAAGTCATTGTTTGCCTGTTTCTTGTTATTCACTTTTGTTGCCTTTGTCATTAACATTTGTGCAGGTTTTTGAGTTGAATTTTTTAGTTCGCGGTTATTCGTATGGTGAGTAAGACGTGTTTTTCGTGTGCTCTATTGCCGTTATTGTTGTTACCTGTAATACATTTGTGAAACAAGTATTGAGCTCTGCTTAGTATTGTTGTTGTGTGGTGCTGCGTGAATCAAAAGCCTGTTAAATAAATATACTACGGTGAGAGTCATTTGTTGCTGCTGTTTTATGACGAATCTGGAAAAAATTCAGTTTTTTTTGTTAAGGAGTTTTTTGTTTCAATTTATAAAAGTACATACGTAATTCAGAAAAAAATTTAACGCATAATTGTGAGCGTAATATCGTATATTCAAAGCTGAAATAATGCATATATATCATTGCTTTAAATCGCTGAAAATTTAAAAGTGTCGTTGACAATTTTGCGGTGAAGGAAAATACGCATGTGCGTGGAATTTTCACATAACTCCATTTCCACACGCAGAACTTCTAGTGAAACAAGTTGGCAACAAAGCAAAAGTTTGTGCATTTTTTTAGTTTTGTGTGCATTTTTTTGTAGTTTGTTTTTTATAAAAACATCTTGGGTAATTCTTTACATTAGCTCACAACTGCTACAACCGTCCAAAAATATCGGGAGAGGTGTCAAAAGAGGCGCTTTGGACCCAGGACCACGAATCCGAAAGCGGAAATTGACGATTTTACATATTTCCAGAGATATTTGCTAACAAAATGGAAAATTTTCATGTGGCTGTTGTAATTTTAATGATTCTGTTGTACCCACAAAACAAACTGTGGGTAAAAGTGTTTTGCGCGAATATAGTTTTGGGGTCCAAACCGGTGCAATACAGACAGGTGTTCTGCGCAAAAATACTATGGATCCCACCCACGCGTTCGGCGCTATCCGTTGCCATTTTTGGGTTTTTTGGGGATATAAATAAAATTAAAGCGTCTTTTGACACCCCTCCCGATATTTATGGACGAGTTTTACCAGTTTTGAGCTACAGTAAAGAATTACTATCCAAGTATATACTAGAATATACATTAGGGTGATACTTAAATTGTTTGTTTTCAAAAAATGAGACTGTTAACATACAGCAGCGAGCACGAGAATCTCAGTGGCAATTTTCACTAAATTTCGTCAATTAAATTCTTTTTATTTTCCATACCTAAACTAAACTATGCAAATCAATCCCAAGAAATGCGAGAAAATTTAAGAAAATTTAGATTTTTTTTATCTAAAATTTTGTTTTTTTTTGTTTGTAGTTTGCAGTTTTGTAGCTCAATCACTTTTGATCTAACAAAGCATAATTTATATGTCTCCCAAAACTCGCAGAGTTCAGATTTTCTTTCATATTAGAGACTAAGCTATGCGACATTCGTATGGAGGAAAATATAAAACACTCTTTGGAAACAAAAATTTCAAAAGTCAATTTTTTTGTTTTATCGGCCTATTGATAAAGGATTCCAGGTTCGATTTCGAGCTCAAGGCCAGAAAAATAATTTTTATGATATCACATAAAGTATTATTTTGGCCTTGAGCTCGAATTCGAACCTGGAATCCATTTTCAAAAATCAATAGAACTTTGAAAGACTAAAATTGATTAGCCTACAAAAATGCATACTCAAAAAAATTCAGAAAGTTCTAAACAAGTTCGAAAATTTTTTTTTAAATTAGTTTGCATATATACTGTGCTGATCCGGAAATAAAGAGATCCTACAAGCTGCCAGGTCACTGTAGCGGTTTTCAGCCGGAAGTAGTAGCCGAGGTAGAGAAAAGTGGAATATAACTTTGCCTTCTACTTTATCGGTAAGGGGGGCTGCTACAATGGACAAATTCTCATTTTTACTTTAGGCCAATTTGCCAACCATGGGAATGTAATATAATAAAGGAAGGGGAGAGGAATCCAGAGAAGGCTAATAGGAACGAAATGCAAAAGAAAAAGTAAGAAAAGCCTATCGCAGTACGAAGCTGCCTCAAGGAGAGTGAGCGCCTTGCATGCGACAGTTAGGCGGCGGAAGCAGAGAGAACAAGTTTCAACGCCAAAAACGTTGCACCGAGCAACCTCTGCTATTTTATCAGGCTCGCGAGGGAAGAGGCTGGAGGCAAAAAAAGAGTGAAAGAAAAGTGGATTGAAGAAGTCCAATAACAACCTGGCACATCAAGATCTGCAAGGCAGAAAGAGGGGAGAAATACATAGCAATTCCACTAAGAGAAGAGGGGGTTGAAAAAATCATTGAAAAGCCAGTAAAAGATAACAAGGAAACTATGGTTTACTGGGAATAAGAAAATTTAGTTGGTACGGGGACTTCAGCTTACTTACGATACATGAGAGGGTTGACGAACAGTCTCTATCTAGGGATTCACAATTCCTATGGGCAAGGGGACTTGTAGGGAGCGATCTATTTAGCAATCAGGATACTACTGCACGAGATAAACTTTTCGCTTCCTTCTTTCGATTTGGTAGGATGGTATTCTTAAAAGAATCAAACTGAGTGGGTGTAAGGACCACGCGACTTTAGAACCCCCAAGAGCAAGACCCAAGCACGCGGTTCGATACAGTGGATAGAGATCTCTTGCCTGCCGAAGACTAATATACATAAAGCTAGCATATGGGTTGAAGTCGAAGGGCCTAGTGTGCTTTGTGTAGTGCCAAAACTCGAGTAGAGCGTAGCTTTATAGCTTCACAGCCTACACAATCCAATTATCATTTTCACCCACCCG
Organism: Eurosta solidaginis; assembly: GCA_029619165.1. Classification (NCBI taxonomy): domain Eukaryota; kingdom Metazoa; phylum Arthropoda; class Insecta; order Diptera; family Tephritidae; genus Eurosta; species Eurosta solidaginis. The sequence continues at coordinate 28,482 of JARSSU010032963.1, read as the reverse complement.
AAGCGGATCCTGTTATAAATATGAATGTATTCATACATATATATACGGCAAAGGCCATCAATATCGATAACACTCACCAAAAACTTCGGGGATTTACTTTAACGCCACAAGACGAAGAAGAAGAAGAAGGAAAATACTAGGGCATCTGCGGGTCAAGAAGATAACTGCCAATATCTATATCTAATGCAGATATGAATGCATATTAGACTTGATCGAAAAAAGGTTCCGAAAGTATGCCTCTAAATATGAGGCTTATAATAGAGGATTTCGAAAAAAAAGATTTGTATCCTAAATAAAACAGCCGCAATTGTTTTTTTCGTTACGTCCCATAATTAAAAGTGATATGTTTTTATTCTACTTTTGAGTATTTCCTTTTAAACTCTACAGTTGGGTTCACATTGTTTTTCCTGATAACCAAGTTATTTCCCCTTAAAGTATGCTTCGTTTTTCAATTAACTTTGAAAAAAGTTGTTCTAAATCGGGTCGCCCCTCGGCAGTGATTTGGCAAACACACTGAGTGTATTTTTGCCATGAAAATCTTCTCAGTGAAAACTCATCTGCCTTGCAGATGCCGTTCGTATTCGGCATAAAACATTTATGTCCCGTGCGGCCAATTTGTTGAGAAAAAGCGCTTTTACTCATTCTTTCATATTGAGAGGATCTCGGCACACATTTTTTGTATCCTTATATAAACAGCCGAAATTGTTTTTTTTTATACTCAGTTGAGCAGAGCTCACAGAGTATATTAACTTTGATTGGATATAGCATTTTCAAGTCGAATGAAACTTTTTTCATTTCAAATGAAATTTTTTCATTTCAAATGAAACTTGTTTCAAGTCAAATGAAACCATACTACTAAGGTAATTGTCAATATATTTATATCGTACTTTATAACGCTATTTATCAAATCTTTCTTTAAGACAACTATTTCTAATTAACCACATTGAAGGCACAATTTTTTCCCAAATTTTCTTTGTGAATTTAAGCTGTAGTTAAGGTCGGCTTTGCTTAACCTTGCCTTTTGATCGTTTCAAATTTTTAATAGATAAAATAGCAGGGTTAAGGCTCCATTACTGATACTTAGCATAGACTTGACTTGGCTTCTGAACTGTCACTTACAGTTCTGTTAAATGAACATTGCATGTTACTGATTACTCAAAACTTAACTTGACTTAGAAGTCTGTTGAATTTTGATTTTCTATGTAAGTTCTAAGTGACGTTTACATTTTGAGATGCCATTTGTTTGTTTCCATTTCATTTTGACATTTTGTTATACAAATTGACATTTATTTAAAATAAATTTCAACACTGATTATGATGCCAGATTTTATGCGCCAAGTGGAGTATAATCGTGGCTAAGTTGCCAAGTTTACGCCAAGTCAAGTCAAGTCTATGCTAAGTATCAGTAATGGGGGCTTTAGACGCCAGACAACTTATCCACTGAAAATAAACACCTATATTTTTTACTTGTAGCTACTCCTCTTATATATACAGCACATTCTTCTTCTACATATACTTCGTTAATAACGTAGGAATAAAGCAACGAAGAGAACAAAGAGAAGGAACTAAAGAGCATGATGTGAGCGTATTTCCTATTCATTGTTGACACCAACTAACACATCGGTTGATTCCTCTGTATTATGCTTTGCTCCATGGTTCAACTATATACAGGTTGGCTCATCTGTAAAACAACAAAATATGTCTGTTCAAGTTGTCAAAATCTGTGTATTGGTGTTGGTGCGAATGGTATAGAATGGAAACATAAAACTTAGCAGTTTTTGTATGTGTAAGTAAAATGTTGCCAATGTGTTGGTTTCATTTTGAGTTTGCCATCTCCTTTTGACAATCCCTTCGACCATGCAATGACATAAATAAAATCAGCTGATGAGATGAGCCAACCTGTACATAATTGAACCATGCTTTGCTCTTTGACCAACGACTTACCAAACAACATAGAACGATAGCAAGGTATTGAGAGAAACATTATATACATACTTAGACTGGGTCGATTTATTAACCGATATCGTATGTATACCCGGTCCGACCCAAAAACATTCACAAAAACGTTGGTATACATGAATTGGTTTATTGACGCAAAATATAACTTTAGAAAAAAACTTTGTAAAACGGGTGTGACACCAACCATATTAAGTAGAATAAAATGAAAAAGTTCTGCAGGGCGAAATAAAAAACCCTTGAAATCTTGGCATAAAAACTGTTCGTGGTATTTCATGGCATTCATGGCATTCTAGAGTCACCCCCTGGTCCACCTTTAGGGCGGTATCTCTAAAAGGCGACCACCTGTAGAACTAAGGCCCACTCCCTTTTAAAAAGACTCATTAATACCTTTCATTTGATATCCATATTGACAAACGCATTCTAGAGTCACCCCTGGTCCACCTTTATGGCGATATCTCGAAAAGGCGACCACCTATACAACTATCACCACTCCCTTTTAAAACCCTCATTAACACCTTTCGTTTGATATCCATATTGTACAAACGCATTCTAGAGTCAACCCTGAGCCACCTTTATGGCGATATCCCTAAATGGCGTCCACCTATAGAACTATGGCCCACTCCCTCATAAAATACTCTTTAATACCTTTCATTTGATATACATGTCGTACAAACACATTCCAGGGTTACCCTCGGTTCATTTTCCTACATGGTTATTTTCCCTTATGTTGTCACCATAGCTCTCAATTGAGTAAGTAATGTTCGGTTACACCAGAACTTAACCTTCCTACTTGTTTTTTTTGTGTTGTTTTTGTAACTTCGTTACATCCCATAATTGAATTTGATATTTCAATATTCTACCTTTGAGTTGAAAGTTCTATATTTTCCGCTGTCAGATTCATATTGTTTTTCCTGTTAACCAAGCTATAGCCCCTTGAAGTATGCTTCGTTTTTCAATAAACTTTGGAAAACGACTGGTGAATTTAAGTAATATTAGAAGTAATTAGAAAGCTTCTTAAGACCAAAATAACGTCATACTCTACAAATTTAAGGACTGAGTTCCGCTACTTTTTATTTGATAAGGCTTAATATTTATTTATATATGTATGTATGTGTGTCTACACATATTTATTTCATGTTTCTTTGAAGACCTTGAAAACGAGCTTGTTTCAAAGGAGCCAGCATAAAAAGCCAAACACCATTTTTAAATGTTTTTACTTTTATATTGTTTTTAATAAAATTAATTTTTTATTTTTTTTTATTTCTATTTTTATACTCAGTTGAGCAGAGCTCACAGAGTATATTAAGTTTGATTGGATAACGGTTGGTTGTACATATATAAAGGAATCGAGATAGATATAGACTTCCATATATCAAAATAATCAGATCGAAAAAAAATTTGATTGAGCCATGTCCGTCCGTCCGTCCGTCCGTTAACACGATAACTTGAGTAAATTTTGAGGTATCTTGATGGAATTTGGTATGTAGGTTCCTGAGCACTTATCTCAGATCGCTATTTAAAATGAACGATATCGGACTATAACCACGCCCACTTTTTCGATATCGAAAATTTCGAAAAACCGAAAAAATGCGATAATTCATTGCCAAAGGCGGTTAAAGCGATGAAACTTGGTAGATGGGTTGACGTTATGACGCAGAATAGAAAACTAGTAAGATTTTGGACAACGGGCGTGGCACCGCCCACTTTTACAAGAAGGTAATTTAAAAGTTTTGCAAGCTGTAATTTGGCAGTCGTTGAAGATATCATGATGAAATTTGGCAGGAACGTTACTACTGTTACTATATATGTGCTAAATAAAAATTAGCAAAATTGGATGAAGAACACGCCCACTTTTTAAAAAAATTTTTTTTAAATTCAAATTTTAACAAAAAAGTTAATATCTTTACTGTATATAAGTAAATTAAGTCAAAATTCAACTCCAGTAATGATATGATGCAACAAAATCCAAAAATAAAAGAAAATTTCAAAATGGGCGTGGCTCCGCCCATTTTCATTTAGTTTGTCTAGAATACTTTTAATGCCATAAATCGAACAAAAATTTACCAATCCTTCTCACATTTGGTAGGAGCATAGATTCTGTGACGGTAACTGTTCTCTGTGAAAATGGGCGAAATCGGTGGAAGCCACGCCCAGTTTTTATACACAGTCCACCGTCTGTCCTTCCGCTCGGCCGTTAACACAATAACTTGAGCAAAAACCGATATATCTTTACTAAACTTAGCCCACGTACTTATCTGAACTCACTTTATCTTGGTATAAAAAATGGCCGAAATCCGACCATAACCACGCCCACTTTATCGATATCGAAAATTACGAAAAATGAAAAAAATGCCATAATTCTATATCAACTACGAAAAAAGGGATGAAACATGGTAACTGGATTGGTTTATTGACGCAAAATATAACTTTGGAAAAAACTTTGTAAAATGGGTGTGACACCTACCATATTAAGTAGAAGAAAATGAAAAAGTTCTACAAGGCGAAATCAACAGCCCTTGGAATCTTGGCAGGAATACTGTTAGTGGTATTGCATATATAAATAAATTAGCAGTACCCGACAGATGATTTTCTGGATCACCTGGTCCACATTTTGGTCGATATCGCGAGAACGCCTTCACATATACATCTAAGGGCCACTCGCTTTTAAAACCCTCATTAATACTTTTAATTTGATATCCATATCGTACAAACACATTCTAGAATCACCCCTGGCCCACCCTAATGGCGATATCTCGAAAAGGCGTCCACCTATAGACCTAATGCCCACTCCCTCTTAAAATGCTCAGTAACACCTTACGTTTGATACCCATATCGTACAAACATTCTAGAGTCACCCCTGTCCCACCCTAATGGCGATATCTCGAAAAGGCGACCACCTATATACCTAATGTCCACTCCCTCTTAAAATGCTCAGTAACACCTTTCGTTTGATACCCATATCGTACAAACATTCTAGAGTCACCCCTGGCCCACCCTAATGGCGATATCTCGAAAAGGCGTCCACCTATAGACCTAATGCCCACTCCCTCTTAAAATGCTCAGTAACACCTTTCGTTTGATACCTAATATCGTACAAACATTGCTAGAGTCACCCCTTGGTCCACCTTTAATGGCGATATCTCGAAAAGGCGTCCACCTATAGAACTAAGGATTACTCCCTTTTAAAATACTCATTACCACCTTTCATTTGATACCCATATCGTACAAACACATTCTAGAGTCACCCTGGCCCACCCTAATGGCGATATCTCGAAAAGGCAGTCCACCTATAGACCTAATGCCCACTCCCTCTTAAAATGCTCAGTAACACCTTTCGTTTGATACCCATATCGTACAAACATTCTAGAGTCACCTCTGGCCCACCCTAATGGCGATATCTCGAAAAGGCGTCCACCTATAGACCTAATGCCCACTCCCTCTTAAAATGCTCAGTAACACACTTTCGTTTGATATCCATATCGTACAAACATTCTAGAGTCACCCTTGGTCCACGTTTATGGCGATATCTCGAAAAGGCGTCCACCTATAGACCTAATGCCCACTCCCTCTTAAAATGCTCAGTAACACCTTTCGTTTGATACCCATATCGTACAAACATTCTAGAGTCACCCCTGGCTCACCCTAATGGCGATATCTCGAAAAGGCGTCCACCTATAGACCTAATGCCCACTCCATCTTAAAATGATCAGTAACACCTTTCGTTTGATACCCATATCGTACAAACACATTCTAGAGTCACCCCTGGCCCACCCTAATGACGATACCTCGAAAAGGCGTCCACCTATAGACCTCATGCCCACTTCCTCTTAAAATGCTCAGTAGCACCTTTCGTTTGATACCCATATCGTACAAACATTCTAGAGTCACCATTGGTCCACCTTTATGGCGATATCTCGAAAAGGCGTCCACCTATAGAACTAAGGATTACTCCCTTTTAAAATACTCATTACCATCTTTCATTTGATACCCATATCATACAAACACATTCTAGAGTCACCCCTGGCCCACCCTAATGGCGACATTTCGAAAAGGCGTGCACCTATAGAGCTAATGCCCACTCCCTCTTAAAATGCTCAGTAACACCTTTCATTTGATTCCCATATCGTACAACTAGAGACACCCCTGGTCCACCTTTATGGCGATATCTCGAAACGGCGTCCACCTATGGAACTAAGGATCACTGCTTTTCAAAATATTCATTAACAGCTTTCATTTGATACCCATATCGTACAAACATATTCTAGAGTCACCCCTGGTCCACCTTTATGGCGATTTCAAGAAAAGGCGTTCACCTATAGAACTAAAGCCCATTCCCTTTTAAAATACTCATTATCACCTTTCATTTGATACCCATATCGTACAAACACATTCTAGAGTCAGCCCTGGTCCACCTTTATGGCGATATCCCTAAATGGCGTCCATCCATAGAACTATGGCCTACTTTCTCTTAAAATACTCTTTAATACCTTCCATTTGATACCCATGTCATACAACCACATTCCAGGGTTACCCTAGGTTCATTTTCCTACATGGTGATTTTCCTTATTTTGTCTCCATAGCTCTCAACTGAGTATGTAATGTTCGGTTACACCCGAACTTAGCCTTCCTTACTTGTTTAAATTGATTTCTTTCTTCTTTTGCAATTTACCACCTGTTGCTTAACGGATTGGCATAAGCACACATGCGAACTTTACATATTGGGCACATGAATATATAAAAAATTTATGTATGTTTGTCGGTATTATTTCACTTGCATATTTCTTTCTTCCATTTCAAATTTTTGCCTATGAGTAGGTAACTGATGAACGAAATGGTTACCTGCTGAGAGCCGATCGACAGCAAATGCCAGGCATTCTTTTTCCTAGTCATTGCATTTAATATGCTACATACATACATATATACATTAGGGTGGGTCGATTTGTATGGACGAAAGTTAATCGATATCGCGCCATCGATTTTTCGTTTTTAGCGGAAATTTTTGGGTCGGACAGGGTATACATTTGAACATTTTTTTAGTAGGTCATGAAAAAACCCTTAAAAATCAAAGTCGAAAAAAAGTCAAAAAAAATGAAATTTCGCAGGCTCGAAAATGATTTTTTTGGGTATGGTTAGTGGAACTTTTTTTTCTGAGCCCAAGTCCTATCGAAAAATCGATGGCGCGATATCGCCTAACTTTCGTCCATACAAATTCATACATAGCGGACATTTTTGGGTCGGTCAGGGTATATATTTGAACATTTTTTTAGTAGGTCACGAAAAAAACCTTAAAAATCAAAGTCGAAAAACAGTAAAAAAATTAAATTTCCTGGGCTCGAAAATTATTTTTTTTCTGAGCCCAAATCCTATCTAAAAATCGATGGCGCAATATCGGTTAATAAACCGACCCAGTCTAATATACATACTTATTTGTTTGTACATGAATACCCACATTCACTAATAACACAAAAAGAGTTACAACAACTATTGGAAAGTGCGATTTGAAAATGTGTAACCGAAGAAAACAACAAAATATACATAAATTACTATACACCGACAAATTCAATGAAAAATGGGAAAATAAACGTTAAAAAAATTTAAAAAAATTATTTAAATTAAAATTAAAATAAAAAATAAAAATAATTTCAAAAAATTCGTTTTAAAATTAAATAATAAAAAACTATAGCAGCAGCAAACATTTTTTGTTCGTAGTTTTTTTGTGCAAATGGCCTTTTGGCGGCAGGCGCGCCCCATACAACCGCGCGGTATGTGTATCGAATTTTAACCTGAAATTCCTGTTACAACTAATTGAATGGCCCAGCTTCCGTTCATAGCCATCGTACTTGTTGGGCGAGGATAATTACAACTTACAAATATTGGTAGCGCATGTGAACCACAATATGTAATTAGGGTGGTTCTTATAACTCAAAGATTTACCTACAAAAAAACTTGGCGCGGTTACCTCCGAGGAAACTTAGGCTGGGCTTCCCTTCCAATTTTCGTTGTGTTCCTTTTAATTTTCCCAACAAATTGGCTGGATGGAACCTACATGTTTACTGAGAAGTTTTTCATGGGAAAAATGCACTCGAAGTGCATGTCACTGTCGAGGGGACACCCCATTTAGAAACACATTTTTCAACACGATGGACACATTTAGTCACTGCGAGGTCTTTATTGACATTGATCGGCCTCTGCAACCTAATACCGAAAATCCATGATATTATAGAAGGCGACATCATATATATATAATATAGGTTATGATCGTATCTTTAGTGTAATTTGAACTTGAACCCCTATGCAATACGTCTACATTAATAGAGCAATATAGAACTACATTTTTGTGCGATATCTTTGGCCTTGGTATTACCGTTTCAAGGAGTGAGACTGTAAAAAATATTTTATTTGATTACTAAGGACCACCCTAATGTACTTACATGTGCATGTGCTTCGTCTCTCGGCATATATATTTTTTTTTGGTTTTTAGTTTTTGGATGCAAATTTTTCAAAACTAATATTTTTTAAGGTCGTCGGCTTTCTCAGCTTCTTTAAAAAAGAAACCTAGCGCTACATTTCGTGCTAACAACCCGAAGGGGGTCTTCGTATTTGAAGGGTTGTTCTTTTAACAACATGAGGTCGTCCGAGAAGTTTTCCAAAAAAATGACCGGCGCCAAAATATTTCTCTCAATTAAGGGTGCCAAACTATGACAAAGTCAAACTTTCAATATTCTAGCGTAAGATTAATAAACAAGGGACACAGAATCAAACAATTAAAAAACATGCACAAAGTTTTATGTAAAATATGTTTGGGCGAGCTCAAGCCTCCAAATTTAAATTTGAGTATGCTTTGCCTATATGCAAACCCGAGCTCCTTGAGCAGATTTAAGGGAATGTTAAACGCACAGCTCTTTATAGGAATATGGGAATGATGTAGAAAGATCGAGTTGTCGTATTATGTTGTTCTCGAAACAGTCCAGATATTACCTCATGGTGATAGTTCCCAAGCAAATTGGATTTATATCTGGCAAAGAATTAGCAACGTCACCAACACAAAACAGCTCCTTTTGGGTTGGGAAAGGAACCTTTCCAAGCCAATTCGAAACCAAACAAGGCTTGACACACGACTACTGCCTATCGCTCTAAAAAATTCAAGTGCCTTAGTAGATGGTATTCCGAGTCGGCGTATGGCAAGCTTGGCCCACATCTTCTCGGAGGTATAGTGCGCAAAAATATTATTATTACTATTGCTATTGCCTCCGAAGGCAGATGAATATCTGCTGTGGAGATGTTATTTACAGAATCATACCCGGTAAACCGTAAGTTTAAGTTGCCTGATCACTGCAGTTTCATCCAAGCGGAGATTGCCACAGTTAAGGACGCGGTGGACGATGCTGTCTGTTAGTTTTACAGCGGATAGATAATTCAATATCTACTCCGATAGGCAAGCGGTTTCTAATGCCCCAATTTCAACTGTGGTTCGCTCGTGGGCTTTAAAGGAATACCTGACCTCGCTTGCGGTTGATTTGAACTATTTTAGTATTCATATCACTCTTGTCCTGGTACATAGCATCATACCTGGCAACTTTCACGCCGTTCTCCTAGCGCGCTTCGTTCCAATTAAACGCAATAAAGATGGCTGTATGGAAAACGGAGTACCACTGGACATCTGTTGCTCGCTTCTCTATAGATGTGCCTCCATTCAGCTAAGAAAACGCGGGGAAATCACTGCCTCTTGCATGGTTGCGAGATCCTTTTGTGGGAGTGCAAGCGATTTGGTGAAGTTATTAGATTCACCTAGGCTCATATATCAATGTTGATTGGTTCTTTGATGGGTCACTGTCCAATGGGAGTCCATGCTGCACCACTCAACATACTGGAAAACTTCTCTTAATTCAGATACATGGAGGATGACGAGGCGGAATCATTGAGACAGCTTGACTTTCCAGCCTTTTCGAGAACTAAGTGAAAGTATTTCGGTCTCAGTTCACTGCGTTCTCATAAGAACTTATCCAGAGGCGAGATTGGTCTCATTTGAAACTACATTTTTGTGCCGCAACAGTTTTCTATATAGCTTTGGCTTAGGTCTTATGTGGTTTCAACCTAACCTAACACTCGGAGGACTTCCAAAAACACTGTCGAATGGCGGCGCCGGTTAAGGAAATATTTTCAAAGTATTTAATGTTACTTGTCCCCTCTTGTTAACCTATACTACAAGTGGAGAAAATAAATATCAACGTAAACATTTGAGCAATTGAGAGTTCCTTATGCACGAATGGTTGTCGAAATAAGGTCCTTCAATATTCCCTCGGTAACAACAAGCTACTAAATTCCGCAGACTTGAATGTTATGGGGGGACAAAAAAATAATTTCCATTGCAGTCGGGATAGTGATAGAAAGTGATTAGAGCATACCGGATTATATACGAAAAAGAAATGGTCACACCCGCAATACTCCCAAAAACCTTTGGGGAGCGTGTTTTGGGGTTACATAAGCAAAAAACTGCATCTCTTAAGAGCCAAACAATGGATACAACGTCATCCAGCTTTTAATATGAATTTCCTCCTTTTTCTAAATAAGCAAAGCAAGATAAATGAGTATGTTCAACATGGTCAAGCCAGATAATGTGCGAGGAATTCGAGTTAGTAACTAAGTAACCAAGCGTACTGAATTTATATCCTACAAAAGGGCTATTACCACGGCTACATCTGTGGAAATATTTTGGGGCGAAAAAAAAATCTTAATACCCACACCGAGTTAGCGATTGGCTTATCAGCATTCGCTAGACTTTAGATGTCGAGCTCAACACACTGCGTTCTAGGGCTTTATCAGTTCAGGTTTCGTGATAGGATATCTTCCAGGCCTTAATATGTATTTCAGAAAACGTTGGACAATTTTCAGCCAAGCGAAGCGAATTTAAATATTGTGCAATATCTGATATGGTAGCTGTAAACCTTTGTAGACAAAGTGAGGGTAGATACCCGATTTCACAAATGAAAAGGCACCGCGTCAACTGAAAAACAAACCGATATTTCATATCAAAGAAGGGACCAGAACCTAGGAGAGTAATGCAAAAGTTCATCGGCAAATATATTGGAACATACGTCAGGCTCATTTAAACTTTTATAGATAAAGACTGTCTTAGCATATGTCTCGACTTATATTTCGTAATTAATAATAAAACTCATTAGCTTTGAAGAAACTTAATACTTTCGCTTTTCAAGAAAAAAAAGAGAAAAAACGAAGCCAATTGCAGACATTTTAAGTAGAAACTTTTAATGCATGCTGGTGTCTATTTCCTTTAGTAGATAAGCAAAGGCCTTCGTACATCGAAAGTTCATATTTGAGTTATGAATATCATATATGAATCCATATCATGAATCCATACTCAAGTGATAATTTACTCAGCCAAACGCTATAACGCCAAACAATGATTGGTATAGACGAACGAGTGGCCAAACAAGCTGATGGTTGATGAGCTACTACGACCGCGATAAAGACACAAAAGCCTACAATTTAGCATTGCTTACGGAAGTCGATTGTTTCATTGTCGCCTGTCTATATGTATTTATGTACGTACTAGAGTTAGCTGATAGCGATTATCACGCAGTCACTTTAGCTGTCAGAGTTATTGCTAATGTTTTGGCTCAAGTTGTTAGCTGTTGGCCAATGCCATCTTCTTTAATTAACATTCATAGAGTGTTTGCTATACTTAGATTTATTAAAAATAGCAATATATATTACATACATATGCATATACATACCTACATATAACAATTTACAACAGCAGAGCAGAAAATATGCTCTTATAATAAGCTCGCATAATCATGGAAGTCAGATCAGATCGCTAGCCACCATAACTGTTTGTGTTCCTTTGAAACTTATGTTGAGAGGCTCTTCTATTTCACCTTGGCTATTTGACGTCCTATTTCTCGAGAAGCTCTGTTTCTAATATCCTTTTGAGCTCTGGAGTCGGTGTCACTAAGTTATGGCTACTAAACAAGTGATAGGTTCTTGAAGTATACTTCTTGTTTTATTAAACTACTAGCAGTCCCGGCAGACGTTGCACTTGGTCTATCTACATAACTTTTTAGAAGTGTTTACCTTTCACTCTCCCTCCCCCTCTCTCCCACTTCTCCTTATCCTTTTATTCACTCATGCCTCTGCCTTTCTCTTGCTTTGGGCCTCTTTCTCCTTCTCCATTTTTTCCCTCACTTCTTTTCCGCTTCATCTATCCATCGCTATCTCTATATCTTCGTCTTACTCTATCTCTTTCTCCGTTCCTCTTTTCTCTAATTTTCCTTATTCTTTTCCATACCTTATTCGCAGTCCCTGCCCCAGTTCCAGTAACAGTCCCAGACCAAGTCCAAGTCCCAGTCTCAGGTCCAGCCCAGACGCGGCAGACGTTGTACTGCCCTACCTTGGTCTATCTGCATTTTTAAGGAAGTGTTTACCCCTTACTCTCGCACCCTCCCCTTTTCCTTATCCTTTTATTCAGTCTCCCCCTGCCTTTCTCTTTCTCTGCGTTTCTTTCTCCCTCTCCTTCTTTTCGCTCACTTTTCCGCTCCATCTTTTCCTATCTCTCTATCTTCGTCTTACTCTATCCCTTCCTCAGTCTCATTCTCCTTCCCTCTTTCCTCTAGTTCTTCTTATTCTTTTCTACCCTTATTCGCAGTTCCTGTTCCACTAACAGTCACTACAGTGCAGGTCCCAGTCCCAAACCTACTCGCAGTCCCAAAGATAGTCCCAGTGCCAGTGTCAGTGCAAGTCCCAGTCTCAGTCCCAGTCCCAGTCAATCCCTGGTCCATTTCCCGGAAAAAAGTATCGTAAATACGAATAAAGGCAAAGGGCTATTTATATACCCCAATTCATGCAAATCGAACCCCAAATAGAGTTTATTCGAATAGGTTCCTGGTCCACTTCCCGGATAAAAAAAAGTATTGTAAAGACAATGGGCTACCAATATACCAAATTTCATGCAAATCGAACCATGAATAGAATTTGTTCGAATACATCGGTTCCTGGTCCGGAAAGAAACTTCACAGCAACACTCTCCGAGTTGTTACGAAGCTATCCTGTAAATTTGAAAAAAATCGGCGAATTGGTTTCGGAGTACTTAAGCTGCATACAAACATACATTCATTCTTAATATATATGTATACATAAAAAATATTGACCTAAATTTCAAAAATAATTTGTAGTTGTTTTTTGATGTGCAAACATCGTTGCTTACGGTATGTGGGGAATATAGAATATAAGCGTAAGTTTAGTCCCACTGTAGCATAATGTGGGAGCAATGTACTTGGTAGAGCTTACACGATCGAAATCAGACAGAAAATTAGACAAAACAGGGCAAAGCAAGGCAAAAGAAAGGAAAATGAAGGAAAGGAAAGGTGTGTTATACGTATTTAGGCGTTTTATCAACGAAGTACAATCTATGAGTTGCCGACTCTCTATCGACAAGTCATAGGTTTCTTATTGAAGTTATCGATTTTTTATCGAAATATAATCGACAATTAATCGAAAGGGTTGATATGTTACCAAAACATTATCGGTATGCCATCAAAAATTTATCGAGTATTACCAATTTGTTATGCACGTGTTATCTACTTGTTATCGAAAAGTTATTGATTTGTTATCTAAAAGTTATACATTTGTTATCTAAAAGTTATCGATTTGTTATAGTATAGTTACCAATTTTTTATCGAAAAAATATGGATTATTTATCAAATAGTTATCAATATGTTAACAAAATATTAACGGTTTGTTATCAAAAAGTTATAGATTTTGTATCGAAAACAGTGCTATGAATCTATCTATCATCATTTTGTTGTCGGCGTGTTATCGAATTGTAACCGACGACTCATCGGTTTGTTATGAAACAGTTGCCGATAAAACTTCAATATTAAATCGATAACACATCTATAACCCGATTGTATACTGATAACTCGACGATAATAATATGCTTAATAAATAACTTCTTTGTATCGGTTGTCACTATTAAAGAGCCGACCGAACTCTTCTCAAAAATTCCAACATTTTTATTTGTGATAAAGTTATCTATGTTCTGGTTTAACTTCAATTGGTGGGCGAGCTCTAGTTAATATAAAAATATTAGCTATCCGATACAACCCGTAGCTACCGTGACCCTGCCCGCTATCCTAGTGCCGCTTAGAAGTGCCTAGCTGCAACTCTTGCGGTCGCCTACAAAACTTTTGCCGACCACCGGTCATGCCACCGTACCAGTAATCTTGGACACCATTCGGCCTCTGTAGCGTATTGCTAAGCAAGCGAATCAAGTCCACGTCCAAACGCACTTTTTTTAGATGGCCATCCCGTACAAGCATCTACCTGCAGTTCAAACGCCTCAATATTTTCCGTTACACTGGGATCTTTGGCGGCCTACTATCGCTCGTCTGGTTCTGAACTGTTGACAGCGGATATATCCCGTTGGCTGTACACTCTCCTAGTGCCGCTCAACAAGTACTCTACTGCTGCTTCCGAGACGGACAACTTTTATCGTCCACTGATCAACCCACCGTATAAGTAATACCGGACACCGTCCGCTCTCAACTACTCCTTCTTTAGCATACTGCTAGCAACGCAACCAACTACACACTACTTCCCAAGGGACATGCTTTCCTAGCCTATTTTGGTGCTACCAGCGCGAAAGTGAAATCATCGACCAATCTTTCAGAAGGTTAAACGTCAATCAACAGCAAGAATAAGCAATGTGGGCAACCTATGTAAACCTATGTAGTATGTTCGTTGCCATCTAAAAGAGTGTATTAGTCTTTCGAGTGACAAGAGCAGTTTATTATACTTAACCCGCATCCATCTACAATTTTACTATCTCCATAAATTCAAATAAAAAAGGTCATGAACAAATGTATAGCCCCGCTAATGACTTTAGTGATTTTTTTTTATATACATAGGTACCTGTATGCTTGTGGAACTTAAGCATATGCATATATGTATACAGACATAAATGTGCATATAGGCATATGTATGTTTGTACATTAAACTTCATAAAAAATAAACGTGCAATATATTGCACTTAAATAATTGCGCATGCGCGCACGTCCATTAAACACTTGCCCGACGTATTACTACATATGTACGCAATTCCATACAGGGTGCACACTTTTGATTTCTAATGTCCAAAACTAGTCAAGCAGGTAATACACAATGATAATAGGTAAGCCCAAAAATAACTAATGTTTATGATTCAATATTTTGATTTCTTTTCCCCGTCATTCACCAGTATATTTCGTTGTTGTTGTGAATATTATTTCATATACATACATACATAGGTAGGTATGTATTGCACAAATTTCGCAACCATTCTTTACCGTCAAAACACTTCACTTGCCTTTTGGGTGAACTTTGCTTTCGTTTTAATGCACTTTCGAAATTGCCTTTTATTGCTTTTGTATTAAAAATTTAATTATTTTTGAATATGCGTTTTATGTTTGTTGTTAGGCTGACTGTTGATGTGCAATATTTATTACCATTTTTATTGCATGAATGTGACATTTATAAAATGTTCCCGATGAAGATGCATCATAGGGAGATTTAGATAAATATGAAAACATAAATGTTAGGCTAGGTCGAACCCTAGCGTTATAAAAAAAGGACGTGTGGCACTCGGGGACTGCCGCGGTAAAGCTATTGCATATTATCAACTTATGCAATTATAATATTTATGCAACATTTTGTTTTCTTTGATATTAATTCAAGTTTTGTCTTAAACTTAACCTTAGCTTTATTTTAACTTTAACTTTAATTTAACTTTAACTTTACCTTTTACTTTAACTTTAACTTAACTTTAACTTTAACTTTATGATAGAGATCCAATTTTATGTATTTGGCCTGTTGCTAACACCGAACCTTTTTCGAACTTTTCGAACCTTTTTTGACAAATATCCGTTACGGTTTTTTTTGATTTAGTCGCCAAGCCCGCGATGAAATCTATGCAATAGCTTAAAAGTTGTAAAAGACCGCACCTAAATTTGCAGCTTATGCATGGAATGTGTCGAAACAAAATGTATATTTTCATACTCAGCTGAGTAGAGCTCACAAAGTATATTAATTTTGTTCTCATAACGGTGCGGCATAAACTAATCGAGATAGATATAGACTTCTATATATCAAAATGATCTGGGCGAAAAAAGAAATTCATTTAGCCATGTCCGTCCGTCTGTCCAACTGTCCCGTAAACACGATAACTTTAGTAAATTTTAATGTATCTTAATGAAATTTGATATGTAAATTCCTGGGCACCCATCTCAGATCGCTATATAAAATGAACGAAATCATACTATAACCACGCCCACTTTTTCGATATCGAAAATTTTGTAACCGAAAAAGTGCGATAATTCATTACCAAAGACAGATAAAGCGATAAAACGTGGTAGGTGGGTTGGCCTTAGGACTCAGAATAGAAAATTAGTAACACTTTGTGGCAGCGTCCAATTTTAAAAGAAGGTAATTTAAAAGTTTTGCAAGTTGTAATTTGGCAGCTGAGTATGTAATGTTCGGTTCAGTTCGGCTTTATTCTCAGTCTATTAAAATTAAATATCTCTTTGAGCTCCGCATTCGTTTCCAAATAGACGTTTTCCAAACAACAGTGACGGAAAAATAGCTGTGAGAATTTTTATAAAATTTTGTCAATTAGATCCATTTTTTCGAAATTTTAAATTATTTTGAGTATACCATTTTTTTTTACATGCAAATGAGCCTCGGAATAATTTTCGAAAAAGTTCGAAAAATCGGCAAAATTTACTAAAATTTCGAACTTTTAATTTAGAGTTCTCTGAAGTTTTTTTAGTATTAGTTTCGTAGCTCAAACAATTTTAGTCGAACAAAGTACAAGTTAAAGGTCTCCCGAATTCCGCATTGATTTTGTATAACATTTTACCGAAAGGTGTTTTCGTCTTTTCTCCATACAAAATGTGAACAAGAAAATCTGAATCACCATTCGGAAAAAAAGTGTCAGAAAGCAATGTGAATTTTGAGAGACTTTTAACTTGTGCTTTGTTAGACTAATACTTATTGTTCTACAAAACTGCATAATAGAAAAATTCAAAGAACTTCATATAAAATTTCGTTAAATTTTTTCGAGTTTTTTCAAAAACTTTTTCGGGATTGGCTTGCATAGTTTAGTTTAAAAAATCAAAATAGTTTTTCTCTAAACTTTCAAAACTAAAAATGACAAGTAAGGAAGGCTAAATTGGGTGTAACCGAACATTACATACGCAGCTGTCAAATTACAGCTTGTAAAACTTTTAAATTACCTTCTTTTAAAAGTGGGCTGTGCCACGCCCACTGTCCAAAATTTTACTAATTTCCTGTTCTGCGTCATACGGTCAACCCACCTACCAAGTTTCTACCCTTTATCAGTCTTTGGTAATGAATTATCGCACTGTTTCGGTTTTTCGAAATTTTCGATATCGAAAAAGTGGGCGTGGTGATAGTCCGATTTCGTTCATTTTATATAGCGATCTGAGATGAGTGCCCAGGAACTTACATACCAAATTTCATTAAGATACCTCAACGGACGGATGGACGGACATGGCTAAACGATTTTCTTTTTTCGCCCAGATCATTTTGATATATATAAGTCTATCTCGAAGAGGTTATGCCGCTACGGGGTACCGTTATTCGAACAAAATTAATATACTCTGTGAGTTCTGCTCAGCTAAGTACAAAAAACTTTATTAGCGAAAATTCAAATAAGTCATGATTCAATCACAAGAAGTTTGCTGGGCTGACCAGTTTTTTGATTGTTGCAGCCATTTGCGCCCAAATCGAATTGACGTCCGTTAACTGTGTTATTTCTTTGCGCTTTCTCGAAAAATATTAGAAGTAGAAATAGGAAGCTATCAGTTTACAAATAAGTACTGAACTGCATAATTCCTTAGAACAATTTTTTTAAATTTTATGATGAATTTATTAACTATGCCATGACTTAAATTAGCAGAATATTCTCAATTAACGGTATATCCGGAAAACTTCCACGAATGCTTAAACGGAAAAGAGCTATCCGAATTTTCAGAATAAAAAAGATGACTACTCCCTGTGTAGCAGGACCACACAAAATCTTTACTCTTCTGTCAAAGTCAAGGCCGGAATATAAAGTTCTAACACAGTACGCCATTTCCTTTTATTATTTTGCGTCAGTTCATTGCGGCTGCTGAGTAGAGTATCACCCCATGTCGGCTGCCAGTTCGAAATCGTCCTATCCCAAAATATATTTCAAAAATTTCCCATTTCAGGATTTGTCACTAAAACGCCCTATATCAGAATTAGTCGAAGAACGTCTTGCCTTATCTCAGAATGCTTTTCATTAACTCCCTCTTATGTCAAAATGCATTGAACTTATGTCTGACCATGTGGAGTTTTTGAAACAAATTTTGAGATAGTGTAGTTTTGTATAAAATTCTGACGTACGGAAATTCTTCAAACAAATTCTGAAAAAATGAACATACCAACATAATTCTCTATCGATTCACGAAATATTTAGTAGAAAATGAATTATTTTCCCCATAACCTGTTGGCTTTTACAAATTTTTATCACTACTAATATACTACTAACGCCACTTTTCTACTATAATTTTCGCTGAAGGGGATTGAATTATTCCCCGTTTTCCTACTACTAAAGGTACTTTTCTATTACAATTTTCGTTGAAGGGGATTGAATTATTCCCCATTTTCCTACTACTAAAGGTACTTTTCTACTACAATTTTCGCTGAAGGGGATTGAATTATTCCCCCTTTTCCTTGCTTCGTAAAAGTAACCCGGGGAAGGAGTTTCAAAGCTCTGCCATCATTGGAGAACAAACCTCAAGTAAATCTTCCTCCGTAAATCCTTCGACATAAGCTGCAGTGTTTTTTTTGTCTCAGTATGAATAAGGTATTCAAGGTTTGGTTTCGACAAATGGCTTCGTTAAAAGTAAATGTATCAATAAAAAAGGAGGGACCTCTAGTCTTACAGCATTCAAGATATAACATCTTCAAGGGGTTGAGGTTGCCTAACTTCTCCCCGGCTTCAAATATGGTCATATGCAGTACCAGGCTCCAACACAAAAGTTAAACCCACCTATTTGGTCGATTCCTGTTTGAAGAATACTAAATCAAATCCCTCCCGTCGTTATTGAACCAGTAATACCCCCCAAGTGATTAGTGTGCGAAAGCTACGAGTCGAAACTAGTCAATTGTAACAGCCAAGATACGCACATATCTCTGAGCAGCGAAGAAAGTGTACGTAGTGAAACAAGCAAGTCCTCTCTCACAAATGCTCTCTAATATAAGTAATGCCTGGCCATATAGCCGAGTATTGAGCCTACTTTTCTCACATACTGGAGGATGGAGGTATCATAAGTTCCCAGAGAGCTCGTGAAAGCAACTTGTACGATGAGGAATGTCACACTACCTCGGAAAAATTACGTAGCCTATCGGCTCACGTAGCATACGGGTGCAGCATGAGAACTGCTTTCCAATTTTCAAGAAAGAATCATTCGGCAGAACGTCGTGAGTAGGAGGAGCTGGGCATGCTGGCTGCCGGAGATTTGCCCCGAGATTAGTATCGATAAAACAGCATCTTTTTGTCAGCTTCAAAGCAGCCTTTCACTGAGAACCCCTTTTGTCAACAAGCGCTATTTTTGACTGACTATGCAATTAACGAACAAAAAATCACGATCTAAATGTCTTTCATCATATCTGTCCTGATGGATGGGACGGTATCATAGAAGATGTCTTAATGATAGCCCGAAACAAATGCGAATCTCAAAATTATATGTCAGGCTTAGTGGAATATCATCCAATACGAAAATGCCCTATCGCAAAATATGGTATAAGTAAACTCTATTTCGAATAAGCTTTTCAAAACTACCAATATTAAAGTTGTATTGTTCCAAAGTGACATGTTTCTGAATTTGGAATCTTATCTGCAAATTTATTGAATTTATGTTAAGATGTAAGGCGGTCTCGAAACGGCTGAGGTAGATTTTCGAATGCGAATATTCGCAACATCCCTACTATGCATACCAAGAGTTCCCTTTGTTTTATGCATATTCACATGAAAATATTTAATTGCATTGCCCATTGGCCTTCATGTCACAATCTTCACCATGCAGAGTTGAGCGACTTTTGTGTGACCTCGTTCTGTCGGTCATTTGACTCATTGCTTGGCATTTTCTTTTTCGCCTTTGTTTAACTTTTCTTCAAACAATTCAGATCACTCTGAAAACATGTTTACTATCAGTAACTGTTAATTGTACTATATACATGCACCATACATAGGTACGTACGTATGTGTGTGTTTTTTTCATGCTACATATTCGAGGCATGTTTCCGTATTCTTTTGTGCATTTGCCTTTTCAATGATAAGAAATGTGAATGACTTACAAAATTCGAACAATTGCATTGGTTTACGGTCAATGACATTTTGTTTTTGGGGACTGAAAGTATTATATGTATATACTGATATGAAATAGAGCTGGACCCGGTGTATCGAGTACTTTGTAAGTTCTAGGGCATCTTTTTAATCCGTCCACATTTGAAATTCGTCCTTTTGATGATACATTTGACTTAACCTTGCCAAGGAGTGCATTGAACGTGAAAGAAACTGAAAAATAGCAGGGATCATTTTTATAAAATTTCGTCAGTGAATTTTTTTTTCGATATTTAAAAAAATATTTCTATGAGTTTTGTAACTGTAACTATGAGAACCAATCTGAAAAATGTTTTCGAAAAATTTGGAAAAATGTTTCGAAAATTTCGAACTTTTTTCGAACTTTTATCATTGGGCGACCGTGTTGTGCCGGTGCCGTGCTCGCCTACCAAACCAAAGTTCCTGGGTTCAACTCCCGGACAAAGCAACCCCGAAAATTAGAAAACAGTTTTTCAATTGCACTCCAAGTGTATTTCTGCAGAAAAAATTAAAGTAAGAACGACGCAATTTTTAACAGAAGCTCGGCCTAAATCTCTTCGGGGGTAAATCACGTCAAGTATTTATTTATTACTAGCAGGGTACCCGACGTTGTTCGGGATGCGTATTTATATTAAAGTGGCCTTATTATACTCAGTTGAGCAGAGCTCACAGAGTATATTAACTTTGATGCATAACGGTGGTTGTACAGATATAAGGAATCGAGATAGATATATCAAAATCATCAGTATCGAAAAAAAATTCGATTGAGCCATGTCCGTCCGTCCGTCCGTCTGTCCGTTACACGATAACTTGAGTAAATTTTGAGGTATCTTGATGAAATTTGGTATGTAGGTTCCTGGGCACTCATCTCAGATCGCTATTTAAAATGAACGATATCGGACAATAACCACGCCCACTTTTCGATATCGAAAATTTCGAAACGAAAAAGTGCGGTAATTCATTACAAATATGCATTAAGCGATGAAACTTGGTATGTGAGTTGAGCTTATGACGCAGAATAGAAAACTAGTAAAATTTTGGACAATGGGCGTGGCACCGCCCACTTTTAAATGAAGGTAATTTAGAAGTTTTGCAAGCTGTAATTTGGCAGTCGTTGAAGATATCATGATGAAATTTGGCAGGAACGTTACCCCTATTACTTTATGTCTGCTTAATAAAAATTAGCAAAATCGGAGAACGACCACGCCCACTTTTAAAAAAAATTTTTTAATTCAAATTTTAAAAGAAAAGTTAATATCTTTACAGATATAAGAAATTATGCCAACATCAACTCAGTAATGATATGGTGCAACAAAATACAAAAATAAAAGAAAATTTCAAAATGGGCGTGGCTCCGCCCTTTTTCATTTAATTTGTCTAGGATGCTTTTAATGCCATAAGTCGAACAAAAATTACCAATCCTTGTGAAATTTGGTAGAGGCTTAGATTCTAGGACGATAACTGTTTTCTGTGAAAAAGGGCGAAATCGGTTGAAGCCACGCCCAGTTTTTTATACACAGTCGACCGTCTGTCCTTCCGCTCGGCCGTTAACACGATAACTTGAGCAAAAATCGATATATCTTTACTAAACTCAGTTCACGTACTTATCTGAACTCACTTTGTATTGGTATAAAAATGGCCGAAATCCGACTATGACCACGCCCACTTTTTCATTTCTAAAATTACGAAAAATTAAAAAAATGCCATAATTCTATACCAAATACGAAAAAAGGGATGAAACAGTGGTAATTGGATTGGTTTATTGACGCAAAATATAACTTAAAAAAAATCTTTGTAAAATGGGCTTGACACCTACCATATTAAGTAGAAGAAAATGGAAAAGTTCTGCAGGGCGAAATCAAAAGCCCTTGGAATCTGGCAGGAATACTGTTCGTGGTATTACATATATAAATAAATTAGCGGTACCCTACAGATGATGGTCTGGATCACCCTGGTCCACATTTTGGTCGATATCTCGAAAAGGCGTCCACCTTGAGAACTAAGGCCCACGCCCTTTTAAAAACTCATTAACACCTTTCATTGATACCCATATCGTACAAACACATTCTAGAGTCACCCCTAGTCCACGTTTATGGCGATATCTCGAAAAGGCGTCCCACACTATAGAACTAAGGCCCACTCCTTTTAAAATACCCATTAACACCTTTCATTTGATACCCACATCGTACAAAACAATTCTAGAGTCACCCTGGTCCACGTTATGGCGATATCTCGAAAAGGCATCCACCTATAGAACTAAGGCCCACGCCCTTTTAAAATACTCACTAACACCTTCATTTGATACCCATATAGTACAAACAAATTCTAGATTCACCCCTGGTCCACGTTTATGGCGATATCTCGAAAAGGCATCCACCTATAGAACTAAGGCCCACGCCCTTTTAAAATACTCACTAACACCTTTCATTTGATACCCATATCGTACAAACAAATTCTAGAGTCACCCCTGGTCCACCTTTATGGCGATATTTCGAAAAGGCGTCCACCTATAGAACTAAGGCGCACGCCCTTTTAAAAATACTTATTAACACCTGTCATGTTATACCCATATCGTACAAACAAATTCTAGAGTCACCCCTGGCCCACCTTATGGCGATATCTCGAAAAGGCGTCCACCTATAGAACTAGGCCCACGCCCTTTTAAAATACTCATTAACACCTTTCATTTGATACCCATATTATACAAACGCATTCTAGAGTCACCCCTGGTCCACTTTTATAACGATATCCGAAAAGGCGTCCACCTATAGAACTAAGGCCCACTCCCTTTTAAAACACTACTAACACCTTTCGTTTGATACCCATATTGTACAAACGCATTCTAGAGTCACACCCTGGTCCACTTTTATAACGATATCCGAAAAGGCGTCCACCTATAGAACTAAGGCCCACTCCCTTTCAAAATACTCATTAACACCTTTCATTTGATACCATATAGTACAAACAAATTCTAGAGTCACCCCTAGTCTACCTTATGGCGATATTTCGAAAGGCGTCCACCTATAGAACTTAGGCCCACTCCCTTTTAAAATATCATTAACAACTTTAATTTATACCCATATCGTACAAACAAATTCTAGAGTCAGGGCCTGGTCCACCTTTATGGCGATATCCCTAAATGGCGTCCATCTATAGAAGTATGGTCCACTTCCTTTTAAAATACTCTTAATACCTTCCATTGATACACATGTCATACAAACACATCCAGGGTTACCCTAGGTTCTTTTTACAACATGGTGATTTTCCCTTACTTTGTCTCCACAGCTCTCAACTGAGTTTGTAATGTTCGGTTACACCCGAACTTAGCCTTCCTTATTGTATTTTATTTAGTGTAGTGTACGACAACCAATCGCACACACCTACCAAAGCATCGCAGTACACACGAAAACTTTGCGCCACCTGTCAGCGAAGTAGATAAACCGAATTACACCAAAAGGTTTGAGTCCCAGATTACGCGTGTAAAAGGTTTAAAATCTTAGCTAAAAGTATTTCATATTGTAGGTAAATTTAAAGATTTTGGAGCCAAATACATTTTGACCGATAACTCAGTTATCGATTAATTTATCGAAATATCACAAAATTCAAATGAAATCTGTGACCTTCCTCTATTATTTGATGCCCATATTGTACGCATATTTAGAGGTTTTAGGTAACCTCATTTTAACGATTATCGTAATATGGCAGCGAGAAAGTATTTTTTTGGTTACGCCACTGTATCTATTCATGAATTTGATTTTAATTTATATCAAGCTGAAAAAAAACTTTGCAAAGGCATTCTTTGATATTTGTTTGGAAACTAAGTGTATTTTCCTTCGTTTTCAAAAAACATCCTTAAAAGTAGCTTAATTATAGCTTAAAACAACTATATCTTTTTTGTTTCTCACGCGATTTTAATGAAATAAGTTCTAGATCCCTTCTGGATTACAGGCTATCCATCTGTGAAAGTCTCATATAAATCCATTTGTTAGTTTCCGAGAATATCGATATACACAGACACGACAAACAGACAAACAGAAAAAAGTGGTGCCGATGGATTCTACGACATTCCAAACGTCAAGTACACTCATTTTTTTTAGAATTTGGTGTACAGACACGATTTTCTAGAGATTTATAATAGTACAGATTATTATTATTATTATCAGAAAAAACATCTCTTAATTTGTAACTTAAAATATGAAAAAAATTTGAAAGTTCAAGAAATTTTTTAACTTTATTCGAACATATAATACAAGTATTTACGATAAACAAAATAACATTTGTGACTGAAACTATGCAGGCAATCGTGAAAAGAATTTCGAAAAAATTCTAAATTTCGAGTAAATATTGAAGTTTTTTTAAGTTATCTGCACTTTTTGATATGCAGTAGCCGAATCAATTTTATTTAACAAAGTATAAGTAAACATTCTTTTAAATTCGCATGGATTTTAGAAAATTATTTTTCCGCAGTGTTTGTAATTTTCCTCCATACAAGGTGTGAAAAAAATTTGTATATGAAAGAAAATCTGAAACACCTACTTACTTACTTAATTGGCGCTTAACCGTCTAAACGGTTATGGCCGTCCAACAAGGCGCGCCAGTCGCTCCTTCGCTCCGCCAAACGGCGCCAGTTGGTCACACCAAGGGAGCTTAAATCGTTTTCCACCTGGTCCTTCCACGGAGTGGGGGCCGCCCTCTACCTCTGCTTCCATAGGCGGGTGTCGATAGAAACACCTTCTTGGCCGGAGCATCATCCTTCATTCGCATAACATGGCCTAGCCAGCGCAGCTGCTGTGTTTCTAATTCGCTGCACTATGTTGATGTCTGCGTATAGCTCGTACAGCTCATCATTAAATCTTCTCCGGTACTCGCCATCGCCAACGCGTAGAGGTCCATAAATCTTTCGAAGAACTTTTCTCTCGAACACTCTGCTGGATCCGAAATAAACAAAGTCTTTTACTATTTCGAAATTATGGCTGCCAACAGTAGCGTGGTTGCCAGGGCGCATATGCGCTGACTCTTTGCTCGATGACAGCAGGTACTTTGTTTTGTCCTCATTCACCATCAAACCCATCTTTACCGCTGCTTTTTCCAGTTTGGAGTAAGCAGAACTAACGGCGCGGGTGTTTAGGCCGATTATATCAATGTCATCAGAATAGGCCAGTAATTGCACGCTTTATAGAATATTGTTCAGTGCGGTTAAGTTCTGCAGCAGTATAATTTTCTCCAGCATCAAATTAAAGAAATCGCACGATAGCGGGTCACCCTGTCCGAAACCTCGTTTAGTTTCGATCGGCTCGGAGAGGTCCTTCCCAGTTCTGACTGAGCTGATGGTGTTGCTCAACGTCATTTGCACAGCCGTATAAGTTTTGCGGGGAAACCAAATTCAGACATAGCGGCATATAGGCAGCTCCTTTTCGTGCTGTCGAAGGCGGCTTTAAAGTCGACGAAGAGGTGAGTGTGTCGATTCTCTTTTCACGGTTTTTCCAAGATTTGACGCATTATGAAAATCTGGTCGATGGTAGATTTACCAGGTCTGAAGCCGCACTGATAAGGTCCAATCAGCTGGTTCACGGTGGGCTTCAATCTTGCGCACAATACACTTGAAAGGACCTTATATGCGATATTAAGAAGGCTGATTCCACGATAGTTGGTGCATTTTGCAGTATCTCCCTTCTTGTGGACTGGGCAATGAACACTTAGATTCAATCATCGGGCATGCACTCGTCCGCCCATATTTTGTTAAGAAGCTGCTGCATGCGCCTACCAACTCCTCGCCCGCCGTACTGAATAGCTCCGCAGGCAAATCCATAGCGCACAGGCTAATGGATAACGGTTGTTGTACAGATATAAAGAATAATCGAGATAGATTTAGACATTCCATATATCAAAATAATCAGCTCCAAAAAAATTGATTTAGCCATGTCCGTCGTCCGTCCGTCCGTCCGTCCCGTAACACGATAACTTGAGAAAGTTCTTGATGGTATCTTGCATGAAATTTGGTATGTTAGGTCCTGAGCACTAATCTCAGATCGCTATTTAAAAGATGAACGATATCGCGGACTATACCACGCCCACATTTCTTCGATATCGAAAATTTCTCCCGAAAAACCGAAAAAGTGCGATAATTCATACAAAAGACAGATAAAGCGACGAAACTTGGTAGGCGGGTTGAACTTCATGACGCAGGATAGAAAATTAGCTAATATTTTGGACAATGGGCGTGGCACCGCCCACTTTTAAAGAAGGTAATTTAAAACTCTTGCCAGCTGTAATTGGCAGGCATCTGAGATATCATGATGAAATTGGCAGGACACGTACTCCTGTATTACTATATGAACGCTATAAAAATTAGCAAAATCGGCGAGGACCACGCCTACTTTAAAAATTATTAAAGTAAAATTGTCAACAACAATTTAATATCTTTACATGATATAGTAAATTATGTTGCAACATTCAACTCCAGTAATGATATGGTCGCAACAGAGACAAAAAATAAAAGAAAAAACTTTCAAAATGGCCGGGGCCCCGCCCTTTTTCAATAGTAATTTGTCTGCGGATACTTCAACGCATAAGTCGACACAAAAATTAACTAATCCTTTTGAAATTGCATAGATTTTATGACATCAACTGCTTTCTGTGAAAATGGCGGAATCGCGTGATGCCCCGCCCGTTTAGTTTTATACACAGTCGTCCTTGTCCTCCGCAGGCCGAGTTAACACGATAACTTGAGCAAAGAATCGACATATCTTAATGACTTAGTTCACGTGCATACTTGAACTCACTTTATCTGGTATGAAAACAATGAGACGAATCGACTAGGACCACGACCCACTTTACGATTTCTAACATTACGAAAAAATTAAAAAAATGCCATAATTCTATACCAAATACGAAAAAAGGGATGAAACATGTAAGGTAATGGATTGTTATGACGCAGAAATAACTAGAAGCAAACTTCATCAAATGGTGGTAACACCCTACCTATAAGCTAGAAGAAAATGAAAAGTTCTGACAGGGCGAACTAAAAAACCCTTAAAATCTTGGCAGATATTACAGCTATAAATAAATTAGCGGATCCAACAGATGATGTTCTGGGTCACCCTGGTCCACATTGTTGGTCGATATACTGGAAAACGCGTCAAATCTACAACTACCACCACTCCCTTAAAAACTCTGATTAATACCTTAATTAATACCCATATCGTACAACACATTCTAGAGTCACCCTGGTCCACCTTATGGCGATATCTCGAAAAGGCGTCCACATAGAGAACCAAGCCCCACGCACCTTTTAAAATACTCATTAACACCTTACATTTGATACCATATCGTACAAAACATATTCTAAAGTCACACCTGCGTCCACCTTTATGGCGATATCTCGAAAAGGCGAACACCTATAGAGCAGAAGGCCCGACCGACCTTTTAAAAATACTCATTAGCACCTTTCATTGATACCCATATACGTACAAACAAAGTCTACGAGTCACCCCTGGTCCACTTCTATTGCGCTACTCGACAGGCGTCTCCCCTATAGAACTTAGGCCCACGCACCTTTCAAAAATACTCCTTCACACCTTTCATTTGATACCCATATCGCTTACAAACGCATTCTAGAGTCCCCCTGGTCACCTTATGGCGATATCTCGAAAGGCGACACTACAACAACAAACCACCAATCACTTTTTTAAAAACCCCATTAATACCTTTAATCTGATAACCATATCGTAACAAACACATCTAGAGTCTCTCTCGCCCACCTTTACGTGCGATATTCGAAAAACGGCATCACCTATCAGAACTACTGGCCCACCTCCACTTCACTACTCCTTAACCACCATCTCGTTTGATGCCCATATTGTACACAAACAAATTCTAGGTCACCCTGGTCCCACCTGTGTGGCAATATCTCGAAACAACGGTGTGGAACTAAGGATTACTCCCTTTAAAAGTACACATTAACACCTTCAACTTGATACCATATCGTACAAACACAAATTCTAGAGTCAACCCTGATCCACCTTTATGCTATATCCCTAAATGAGCGTCCACTTCCACTTATAGAACTATGGCCCACTCCCTCATAAAAATACTCATTA
>JARSSU010032961.1:0-18330 GCA_029619165.1 Eurosta solidaginis | reverse complement strand
TAACCGGCTCTTTAATATTATATGCAGCACCAGTATGGCCCGATCTAAAATGTTCACCAAAAAGATATACTGGCAGCCTACCGCATTACTGGTATACGAATAGCATGTTGTAATCGGACGGTGTCCGGCGACGCGATCCAGTTTTATCCAGGAAAATCCCAGTAGATGCACTGTAGGGTGAAATGGCCGATCTGTATGGCATTGGAATCAGCCGACCATCTGATGATGCTAAGAAAGCGCAAGGTCACGAACAACAGTTAGGTGGCAAGAACGGTGGGAAGAATCGAGAAAAGAGCGCTGGACCTTTATGCTAGTTCGAAATATAGCGGAATGGTACTAGCGAAAACACGGCGAATTAACTACCACCTCACACAGATATTGAGTGGCACGCGGCTTCACGAATATCTCCATAAGCGTGGATAAAAGAGGATCCTTTCTGTCACACTGTCCCTCGAGTTGGAAGCGCAGAACATGTAATGTTTTACTGTCCTCGCTTTCACGGCGAAATACGTCTCTGTTCACAGAGTTTTTGGAGAGGAGCCTTCCATTAGGAATTTAATTCCACGAATGTGCAGAAAAATATATTGTTGGACTGCTGTGAGCAAGATGGCCCTTTATAGTAATGACGAATTGATGATGCTGAAAGGAGCGCAGAGAATGCGCATACGTAACATGAACAGGATTAACCTGGTTTCATCCGCCACTTGAGGGTGTACGCAACCACAACATCCAATAAAAAATAATAATAAAAAAACAAGTAAGGAAGGCTAGTTCGGGTGTAACCGAACATACATACTCAGTGAGAGCTGTGGAGACAAAGTAAGGGAAATCACCATGTTGTAAAAGGAACTAGGGTAACCCTGGAATGTGTTTGTATGACATGTGTATCAGATGGAAGTATTAAAAAGTATTTTAAGAGGAAGTGGGCCATAGATCTATAGATGGACGCCATTTAGGGATATCGCCATAAAGGTGGACCAGGCTGACTCTGGAATTTGTTTGTACGATATGGGTATCAATGAAAGGTGTTAATGAGTATTTTAAAGGGCGTGGGCTTAGTTCTATAGGTGGACGCCTTTTCGAGATATCGCCATAAACGTGGACCAGGGGTGACTCTAGAATTTGTTTGTACGATATGGGTATCACATGAAAGGTGTTAATGAGTATTTTAAAAGGAGTGGGCCTAGTTCTATAGTGGACGCCTTTCGAATATCGTATAAAAGTGGACCTGGGTGACTCTAGAATGTGTTTGTACATATGGGTGTCAAACGAAAGGTGTAATAGTGTTTTAAAAGGGAGTGGGCCTTAGTTCTATGGGTGACGCCTTTTCGGGATACCGCCGTAAAGTGGACCATGGGTTGACTCTAGAATTGTTTGTACGATATGGGTATCAATGAAGGTGTTAGTGAGTATTTTAAAAGGGCGTGGGTCTTAGTTCTATAGGTGGACGCCTTTTCGAGATATCGCCATAAAGGTGGACCAGGGGTGACTCTAGAATTTGTTTGTACGATATGGGTATCAAATGAAAGGTGCTAATGAGTATTTTAAAAGGAGTGGGCCTTAGTTCTATAGGTGGACGCCTTTTCGAGATATCGCCATAAAGGTGGCCAGGGGTGACTCTAGAATTTTGTACGATATGGTATCAAATGAAAGGTTTTAATAGTATTTTAAAAAGGAGTGGGCTTAGTTCTATAGGTGACGCCTTTTTCGAGATATCGCATAAGGTGGACAGGGTGACTCTAGAATTAGTTGTACGATATGGGTATCAAATGAAAGGTGTGTTAATGAGTATTTTAAAAGGGAGTGGGCCTTAGTTCTATAGGTGGACGCCTTTTCGAGATATCGCCATAAAGGTGGGACCAGGGGTGACTCTAGAATGCGTTTGTACGATATGGGTATCAAATGAAAGGTGTTAATGAGTATTTTAAAAGGAGTGGCCTTAGTTCTATAGGTGGACGCCTTTTCGAGATATCGCCATAAAGGTGGACCAGGGTGACTCTAGAATATGTTTGTACGATATGGGTATCAAATGAAAGTGTTAATGAGTATTTTAAAAGGGGTGGGCCTTAGTTCTATAGGTGGACGCCTTTTCGAGATATCGCCATAAAGGTGGACCAGGGGTGACTCTAGAATGTGTTTGTACGATATGGGTATCAAATGAAGGTGTTAATGAGTATTTTAAAAGGGAGTGGCCCTTAGTTTCTATAGGTGGACGCCTTTTCGAGATATCGCCATAAAGGTGACCAGGGGTGACTCTAGAATTTGTTTGTACGATATGGGTATCAAGAAAGGTGTTAATGAGTATTTTAAAAGGCGTGGGCTTAGTTCTATAGGTGGACGCCTTTTCGAGATATCGCCATAATGTGGACGCAGGGGTGACTCTAGAATGTGTTTGTACGATATGGGTATCAAATGAAAGGTGTTAATGAGTATTTTAAAAGGGAGTGGGCCTTAGTTCTATAGGTGGACGCCTTTTCGAGATATCGCCATAAGGTGGACCAGGGGTGACTCTAGAATTGTTTGTACGATATGGGTATCACATGAAAGGTGTTAATGAGTATTTTAAAAGGGAGTGGGCCTAGTTCTATAGGTGGACGCCTTTTCGAGATATCGCCATAAAAGGTGGACCAGGGGTGACTCTAGAATGTGTTTGTACGATATGGGTATCAAATGAAAGGTGTTAATGAGTATTTTAAAAGGGAGTGGGCCTTAGTTCTATAGGTGGACGCCTTTTCGGATATCGCCATAAAGTGGACCAGGGTGACTCTAGAATTTGTTTGTACGATATGGGTATCAAATGAAAGGTGTTAATGAGTATTTTAAAAGGGAGTGGGTCTTAGTTCTATAGGTGGACGCCTTTTCGAGATATCGCCATAAAGGTGGACCAGGGTGACTCTAGAATTTGTTTGTACGATATGGGTATCAAATGAAAGGTGTAATGAGTATTTTAAAAGGAGTGGGCCTTAGTTCTATAGGTGGACGCCTTTTCGAGATATCGCCATAAAGGTGGACCAGGGGTGACTCTAGAATTTGTTTGTACGATATGGGTATCAAATGAAAGGTGTTAATGAGTATTTTAAAAGGGAGTGGGCTTAGTTCTATAGGTGGACGCCTTTTCGAGATATCGCCATAAAGGTGGACCAGGGGTGACTCTAGAATTTGTTTGTACGATATGGGTATCAAATGAAAGGTGTTAATGAGTATTTTAAAAGGGAGTGGGCCTTAGTTCTATAGGTGGACGCCTTTTCGAGATATCGCCATAAAGGTGGACCAGGGGTGACTCTAGAATTTGTTTGTACGATATGGGTATCAAATGAAAGGTGTTAATGAGTATTTTAAAAGGGATGGGCCTTAGTTCTATAGGTGGACGCCTTTTCGAGATATCGCCATAAAGGTGGACCAGGGGTGACTCTAGAATTGTTTGTACGATATGGGTATCAAATGAAAGGTGTTAATGAGTATTTTAAAAGGGCGTGGGCCTTAGTTCTATAGGTGGACGCCTTTTCGAGATATCGCATAAAGGTGGACCAGGGGTGACTCTAGAATTTTTTTGTACGATATGGGTATCAAATGAAAGGTGTTAATGAGTATTTTAAAAAGGCGTGGGCCTTAGTTCTATAGGTGGACGCCTTTTCGAGATATCGCCATAAGGTGGACCAGGGGTGACTCTAGAATTTGTTTGTACGATATGGGTATCAAATGAAAGGTGTTAATGAGTATTTTAAAAGGAGTGGGCCTTAGTTCTATAGGTGGACGCCTTTCGAGATATCGCCATAAACGTGGACCAGGGGTGACTCTAGAATGTGTTTGTACGATATGGGTATCAAATTAAAGGTATTAATGAGGGTTTTAAAAGGGAGTGGCCCTTAGTTGTATATGTGAAGGCGTTTTCGAGATATCTACCAAAATGTGGACCAGGGTGATCCAGAACATCATCTGTCGGGTACCGCTAATTTATTTATATATGTAATACCACGTACAGTATTCCTTTCAAGATTCCAAGGGCTTTTGATTTCGCCCTGCAAAACTTTTTCATTTTCTTCTACTTAATATGGTAGCTGTCACACCCATTTTACCAAGTTTTTTTCTAAAGTTATATTTTGCGTCAATAGACCAATACAATTACCATGTTTCATCCTTTTTTCGTATTTGGTATATAATTATGGCATTTTTTTCATTTTTCGTAATTTTCGATATCGAAAAAGTGGGCGTGGTCATAGTCGGATTTCGGCCATTTTTTACACCAATACAAAGTGAGTTCAGATAAGTACGTGAACTGAGTTTAGTAAAGATATATCGATTTTTGCTCAAGTTATCGTGTTAACGGCCGAGCGGAAGGACAGACGGTCGACTGTGTATAAAAACTGGGCGTGGCTTCAACCGATTTCGCCCTTTTTCACAGAAAACAGTTATCGTCCTAGGAGCAAAGCCTCTACCAAATTTCACAAGGATTGGTTAATTTTTGTTCGACTTATGGCATTAAAAGCATCCTAGACAAATTAAATGAAAAAGGGCGGAGCCACGCCCATTTTGAAATTTTCTTTTATTTTTTGTATTTTGTTGCACCATATCATTACTGGAGTTGAATGTTGGCATAATTTACTTATATGCTGTAAAGATATTAACTTTTCTTTTAAAATTTGAATTTAAAAAAAAATTTTTTTTAAAAAGTGGGCGTGGTCGTTCTCCGATTTTGCTAATTTTTATTAAGCAGACATAGAGTAATAAGAGTAACGTTCCTGCCAAATTTCATCATGATATCTTCAACGACTGCCAAATTACAGCTTGCAAAACTTCTAAATTACCTTCATTTAAAAGTGGGCGGTGCCACGCCCATTGTCCAAAATTTTACTAGTTTTCTATTCTGCGTCATAAGCTCAACTCACCTACCAAGTTTCATCGCTTAATGCGTATTTGGTAATGAATTATCGCACTTTTTCGATTTTTCGAAATTTTCGATATCGAAAAGTGGGCGTGGTTATTGTCCGATATCGTTCATTTTAAATTGCGATCTGAGATGAGTGCCCAGGAACCTACGTACCAAATTTCATCAAGATACCTCAAAATTTACTCAAGTTATCGTGTTAACGGACGGACGGACGGACGGACGGACGGACATGGCTCAATCGAATTTTTTTTCGATACTGATGATTTTGATATATGGAAGTCTATATCTATCTCGATT
This sequence comes from Eurosta solidaginis, assembly GCA_029619165.1. Classification (NCBI taxonomy): domain Eukaryota; kingdom Metazoa; phylum Arthropoda; class Insecta; order Diptera; family Tephritidae; genus Eurosta; species Eurosta solidaginis. Next base: position 13,145 of record JARSSU010032961.1, on the reverse strand, counting down.
CCTTTATACCTGTACAACCAACCGTTATGCAATCAAAGTTAATATACTCTGTGAGGTCTGCTCAACTGAGTATAAAAATAAAAAATATGTTCTATCGTATACTGTCACATGACCAGAGTTGGGAGCAGTGCAATACATTTTGAGTAACAACACTGCTCGAACTTAAGCGGTATGATATAATCAAAAAAACTTATTAAAAACGTACATTACGTTTATTTTGCTTGTTGGGTATTTATAGAAAGAAACATTTTTTTTTCACTCGACCCATTTAACCTTGAGTAAATTTTTGGTTAGAAGTGCCTTATTAAAATTTCAATGCCCTTAAAGATGAAAAATACAAAATATTTATACAGGTTTTTAAAATTACATTTCTCTAGAAGTTTCTTATTATATTAGCTTTATAGTTTTATGAAAAGAACAAAGCGTACACTTAATTAATTTCGTTTGTTTCCAAACTGCTAATATGATCTATCGTATACTGTCACATGACCAGAGTTGGGAGCAATGCAACACATTTTGAGTGACAGTACTACCCGAACTTAAGGGGTATGACATAATCAAGATCTTGTTCAAATTGTCATTGAGATCTTAATTTGTAATGGATTTAAGCATCTTTCCATCCTTCTTATGTTCGTAAACTTAATGTGTTTTAGGACGGCTTCTATATGAATTTTGAAAATGAGTTTACATCACTTCAAATAAAACAACCTTTTTACTGAAGACTTTTCATGTTTTTGCAAGAAAATGTGGAGTCCCAACCACGGTGAAAATAAGTACATTGGTCTAGAGTTATTATATTCTTGTCGGGCTCAAAACAATTTTTATACGCACAATCGTATAGTAACTTTGATTGGATAAGATAGAAAGATACAGACTTCCTTATATCAAAATTTTTGAAATTCGATACATTAGCTAATTTGAGCTCGGAACGGATTGGTATTCAAATTGAGCAAAATCAAACGATAACAGAGCTTCGTTATTCGATATTGAAAGTTTCCAAAAAATAGGAAAACTGGCAAATTTCATTTAGAAAATACTGTTAAGGTGGAAAATCTTGGGCGAGTAGATCAACTTTATGATTAAATCGTTTAGTAAAATGTAAAAAGAACATGGGCTGAGTACCGCAGACATTTAGTAGCGATTTCCTCTCCCCAGCGTGCGACGCCATTGCCTTTTCCTTCTCATTCTTACTTTGTTTTAAAGTTTTTGAATTCATCTTGGTCGTACGACTAATGCGTCAAACCGTAATTACTCACTGGCTTCAAATCATCCAATAGGCACGGTCCGCATAACGGGCTGGATTAGGAGTTGGGCAGTTCTTGGCCACCGACATCCAGTGGCCCGCTATAAGGCGAAGCAGCATAGATGCAGGTCCCTAATCCCTCAGCCCTAAAATCGGGCGCTATGGAGTTCGGCTAAGCCCTCACATCAACGACAAGGTGACTGCTATAGTGAGGGCTAGGTAGGATTGCTTCGAGAATGTTTGTGGAGCTATTAAAGATAAATATGTAAATATGAATGGTAAGTTGAGGGTTAAATGACAGACAGTTTACTCATTTACAGTTAATTATTGTGTAGCAGATGTACATAAGTGGTTAGCCACTAGGGCCGACAAGCTCAGGTGTCGACGACAACAATTTTTTAATGAAAATAAGAGTGAACTAATAAATTCCAAATGAATTGCGCGAGTATACGCTTTTGGCTAAAAACGGTTAAGGTCAAAACATTGATGACAAATCTAAGTTAGTTACACTACATTTTTTCTAAGTTTATTTACCTTTTAAAATTTATATGCTTGATGAATACATTTCTTATATGGCTGTCAATATTCGTCCGGAAATCCTGTACAATAATTTCTAATTTTTTTTATGTATATCTTTTTTTGGCTTACTTAATTACTTACTTAATTGGCGCTTAACCGTTCAAACGGTTATGGCCATCAAACAAGACGCGACAGTCGCTTCTTCTATCTACCAACCGGCGCCAATTGGTCACACCAAGGAAGTTTAAATCGTTTTCCACCTGGTCCTTCCAGCGGAGTTGGGGCCGCCCTCTACCTTTGCTTCCATAGGCAGTCTCCGATAGAAATACTTACTTGGCCGGAGTGTCATCTTATTTCGCAAAATATGGCCTAGCCAACGTAGCCGCTGCGTTTTAATTCGCTGGACTATGTTGATGTCTGCGTATAGCTCGTACAGCTCATCATTAAATCTTCTTCGGTACTCGCCATCGCCAACGCGTAGAGCTACATAAATCTTTCGAAGAACTTTTCTCTCGAACATTCCCAGAGCTGCTTCATCTGATGTTGTCGCGGTCTATGCTTCTGCACCATATAGCAGGACGGATACGATAAGTGACTTGTAGAGTTTGATTTTCGTTTGCCAAGGGAGGACTTTACTGTTTCAATTGCTTACCTAGTCCAAAGTAGTATTTATTGGCAAGAGTGTTTCTTCGCTGAATTGCAGAACTGACGTTGTTGTTAGTGTTGATGGTGGTTCCCAAATAAACGAAGTCTTTTACTGTTTCGAAATTATGGCTGACAACAGTAGCGTGGTTGCCAAGGCGCATATGCGCTGACTCTTTGCTCGATGACAGCAGGTACTTCGTTTTGTCCTCATTCACCATCAAACCCATCTTTACCACTTCTTTTTCTTGTTTGGATAAACAGAACTAACGGCACGGGTGTTTAGGCCTATAATATCCATGTCATTAGCATATGCCAGTAATTGCACGCTTTTATAGAATATTGTTCTAGAGCGGTTAAGAGCTGCAGCTAGTATAATTTCTCCAGCATCAAATTAAAGAAATCGCACGATAGGGAGGGTCACCCTGTCTGAAACCTCGTTTAGTTTCGAAACGGCTCGGGGAGGTCCTTCCCATATCTGACGGAGCTGATGGTGTTGCTCAACATCATTTTGCCAGCGAAAACTTTTGCGGGGAAACCAAATTCAGACATAGCGGCATATAGGCAGCTCCTTTTCGTGCTGTCGAAGGCGGCTTTAAAATCTACGAAGAGGTGATGTGTGTCGATTCTTTTTTATCGGGTTTTTTTCCAAGATTTGGCGCATTGTGAAAATCTGGTCGATGTAGATTTACCAGGTCTGAAGCCGTACTGACAACGTCCAATCAGCGATTCACGGTGGGCTTCAATCTTTCGCACAATACACTTGACAGGACCTTATATGCGATAATAAGAAGGCTGATCCTTCTTGTGGACTGTGCAAAGAACACTTAGATTCCAATCGCCGGGCATGCACTCGTCCGTCCCATATATTGCGAAGAAGCTGATGCATGCGCCTTACCAACTCCTCGCCGCCGTATTTGAATAGCTTCGCAGGCCTTGTTGTTTTTCAATCTGGTTATTGCTGTTCTGACTTCGTCATAAGTGGGTGGGGGGACATTTATTCCATCATCATCGATTGCGGGATCGGGTTCATCATACCCTGTGCGGTAAATCGCTGTCTCCATTTAGGAGATCAGAGAAGTGTTCCCTCCATAATCTAAGTACTTTCTGGACATCAGTTACAAGGTCGCCGTTTTCGTTCTTACAGAAGTTTGCCCCGGTCTTAAAACCTTCCTTCTGTTGCCGAATTTTTTGGTAAAATTTTCGGGCATTATTTCTGGTGGCTAGCATCTCGAGCTCCTCGCGCTCTCGCCTTTCTGCCTCTACAGCTTTTTATAAAGACATTTCTATAGAAATTTCTTATTATATAGCTTTATAGTTTTATGAAAAGAACAAAGAGTACACTTAATTAATTTCGTTTGTTTCCAAACTGCTAATATGTTCTATCGTATACTGTCACATGACCAGAGTTGGGAGGTTAGGTTAGGTTGAACTGGCCGGTCCATGAGGACCTCACATAGACTGAATAACTCCGTAGTGTTACCAGAAGTTTGTTTTAACGACCAAACTGAAAAACCTATCAAAAACCAGGACCTATGTTATAAAATAATTCCGTGTTCTTGGCAAATACTAGAAGCTTCCTAGGACTTAACCCACTGGCTGTTCTAGATCGGACAGCTGTATCATTCCTAATAGCTGGAGTCTTAGCCTGGCTAGAGCAGGACATGAGCGCAGAACGTGCTCGATCATTTCCTCCTCCTACCCGCATTCCGAAGTCTGCTATCACTGATCAAGCCTAATTTAAAGGCATGTGACGCCAGAAGGCAGTGTCCAGTCAGAATACCCGTCATGAGTCTACAGTCCTCTCTTTTTAATGATAGAAGCAACTTTGTTAGTCTAAGTTTGTAAGACCTCCACATAATCTTCGACACTTTACAGCCCCGCATTGAACCCACGCCTTTCCTGATTGGTCGATCATGTGCACCTCTCGCCTTCGCTTAATCTCGCCCAATCTAATTGGGACATCTACGGAGCAAGCTTAAAGGGATGCGCCCTTTTTAGATAGTTCATCCGCTTTTTCATTCCCATCTATTCCCATATGGCCCGGGACCCACTATATATATGCTACTCCCTGTCCCGATTCTCTCCAGAGACTGCTTACACTCTAACACGCATTTAGATGCTGTGCTATGCGAGATTATTGCCTTAATTGCTGCTTGACTGTCAATATAAAAGTTAACACGATTGCAGCTTAAGCTATTCTCTTCCAGGGTTTCTACTGCTTTGGTTACGGCTAAAATTTCTGCTTGGAAAACGCTGCAGTAATCCGGCAGCCTGTGGGATCTGCTTATTTCCGGATCAGCACAGTATACCGCAGACCCTACTCCTTCCACTACTTTGGAATCATCTGTGTACACATGTATATCCTCGTCCGCCATTTGAGCACCCTTGCGCCAACCGTCCACCCCTATTGTGGCCTTAAGATCTCCCTCGAAGCGCAGATAGGGAATCGGTTAGTCGACTCGTCTTGTGATTGATCACGGCATACTACTATGGCCGTACAAGCTACCCCAAGGCACCGAGCCTGGTTGCAGTTGTCTACAGGTGAAGTGCGCAGAATGGTAGACAGTGCAGCCGTCGGGGTTGTTTTCAGAGCCCCCGTAATGCCTAATAACCTAATCTAACCTGCATACCCCTCTAAATTTTTTGAGGTAGGTTGTTTTTTGTGTGGCTTTCCACCAAACTAGCACTCCATAGTATAGAATAGGGCTTACAATCGCTGTAAAAACCCAATGAGAAAGATAGGGCGATAAGCCTCACGTACACCCCAGCATTCTTTAACATGCATAAAGTGCCTTTGAGGCCTACTTCACCTTCTCCTCAACGTTGAGCTTTCATGACAACTTACTGTCTAGGATGATTCCTAGATATTTTGTGCAAGGTTTCTCCTGTAAGGGTCACCCTCTTAACTTAGGTCCTGTCCAATTTGGGGCCTTGTACCTCTTTGTAAACAAGACCATATCCGTCTTCTCCGCATTGACTTTCAACCCGACATTAGATGCCCAGGTATGAATATCCGAAGCGCCCGATCCATCAAAGAGCTAATCGTTGGAAGGCACTTTCTACTTATGACGATTGCAACGTCATCTGCATAAGCCGTAAGTTTTACGGGTCCCTCATCGAATGCCTGAGCAGTTGGTTGATGACCAGCGTCCACAGCATGAGTGATAGCACCCTCCCTGCGGCGTGCCCCTGTCCACTGATTTCGTGGCCTCGTACAATCCCCATTGTGATGTAATCTTTCAGCAATTTAACATGCAGCCGATCCATCTGGTTAAGGCCGGATGTACTTTAAAATAATTAAGACCAGTAATATTCGACCCATTTATAAACATTATTGAAAGCCCCGGCAATGTCTTGGAAGACTCCTAGAGCATATTCCTTATATTCCAGGGCTTTCTTTATGCTTATTACCACCCTATGCAATGCGGTATCTACAGAATTGCCCTTGGTGTACGCATTTTGTCTTGTGAAGAGCAGCTTTTCATCCACGTTGGACTTTATGTACACATCTATCAGCCTCTCAAAGGTTTTGAGCAGAAATAATGTTAAGCTAATGGGTCTATAGTCTTTGGGATACACGTGACCGATCTTCCCCGCCTTTGGTAGGAAAGCTACACGAGCAGTTCTCCAAGAGTGCGGTGCACCCATCGAATATTATTTTAAGCCCTTCCACGACCACTATACTTGAAACTTGTAGCATAGCCGGAATATACCATCTGGACCCGCGATTTAAACTTAGAAAACGCTTTCACTGTCCATTCGATCTTGGTATCGGTTACCGAGCCCGGCACTACCCGCTGCGTGATCCATGAGATTCTCTTCGCCCTGGAAATTTCAGGGTTGTAGATCCTCAGTAGATCTCTGTACTAGTTCCGACACGTTTCGCTTTCCGCGGTCTATGCTAGCTTAAACATTTCTTTTACCTGTCTTCTTAGAAGACTCAGCTCATTGCTCCACCATGGGGGCTTTGCTTTTCCTCTAAATCTTCGCAGTCATAAGCGTCCTTGTTAGGGAATTCAGTAGACTGCTCCAGTTCTTCCGCATTGGCCACCTCTTTCGGTTGACCCAGTTTTGTTTCTACATGTTTCTAGAATTTAGTCCAGTTCGTTGACCTAGGGTTTCTAAGGTTCCTCCCTTCTCTACCCTCTTTAGGGGGATGCTGAAGCTGATATACGCATGGTCGGAGAAGGATGGTCTATCAAGACCCATCCAATCATACTTTGATATATCACGTTCGGAGCTCAATGTAATATCCAGAACTTTGCTGGATGTTGGATCAATGTATGTAAGGGATATTTCCCCTGTGGGCTATCTGCAAATTGGTTTGCAGGATGTAACAAAATAGAGATTCGCCTCTCTCGTTCATATCTGCTCCTCCCCACGCATTGTGGTGCGCATTTGCATCCGCGCATATGAGCAACCGCCCATTTGCGCCCTTCATCCTATACTAGCCTCTTGCACTCCATCGGTGGAACCTCCGAAACATGGTCCATGTAGCAGGATGCCAGGATAATGCCTGCTTATTCTTTTGCTCAATGGCCACCACTACGAGGTCCTTAGTAATATAATTAGGCAGCATATATGAATGCAACTGTTTCCTTACCATTACTACAGCTCGCAACCGTCCTTCCGTTTGCCCGTAGTAAACGCCAAATACACGCGCGCTAAGCCCAGAAACCATTCCTCCCAATGAGAGCAACGGCTCCTGGATCAGCGCCACGTCAAACGAACCCTCCTCAAGGGTTAGGAGGAGTTCGCTCTACGCACTTTACTGTGTTGGAGGTTTATCTGTAGGACTCGCAGCACCATTGGGCTGTTTGTCACCCTCCAGCACCTTCATCGTGGCGTCGTCGCCCTCCCTTTGCCTTTTGGCTTGGAGTATTCGTGGCCCCTTTCAGTCTCTCCTAACTTTTTTGCCGGGTGTTCCTCTGTGCGAATCGTAGCACTATTTGGCTGTTGGTCCTCTTCTAACACTCTTGACGTCGGCTATCTCCACCTGTCCTTTTTCTCTTAGGATTTTGAAGTCCTTTTCGACTTCTCCCACTTCTAGCGTGTTAGGATTTTATCCTCGGGACTTCATTTCCTGAGTCGCATGTAAATTTTGCCTGTACCAAAGAACATTTTGCCAAGCTGCGTGTATATATCCCTCGCCTGCTTGTTTATTTGGAAGATGTAGAACTGACCTTCCTCCGTAGGCCAAGATACAGTAAGTACCTTCCAATCCTGTGTCGGTATGTTCGGATTCTGATTCTGCAGAAGTCGCAGTGTATCCTCTGACTTCATCACGCATGGTATCCATACCTTAACTTTTGGTACCGTGAGGATTTGCGCTTTATCCACCACCTCAAACCGCGCGCTCGTGCCTTGCCTTTGGAGGCTTGGAACCATTTCCTCCAGTCACCGCAAGATCGCGATGTTGTAGCACGCTATCATCTTCACACCATTCTTCCTCCCTCGTACCAGTTGCAGAAACGAGGGTTTCTCGCAGCAAACCTTTTGAGCTGCCTTCGACCTACTTCTACGGCCTCGTGGGCCCATTCCAAGCTCTCTAACTCCCCTTCTGTTGGGTCGACCACTGCTCCCACGCGTCGGATATTTCTTACCTCTGCACGGTACTGCAAGAGAGCTCTTTTACTTCCTTTGCTCCGTACCTTTCTCCACTCTTCTACTCCGTTTTCATTTGTATGCTTTTCCAACATGGAATTCATTGAATCAGCATTACTCTCGCTCCCCAAGTTGTTGTTGTTGTTGTAGCGATAAGGACACTCCCCGAAGGCCTTGGGGAGTGTTATCGAGTTGATGGTCCTTTGCCGGATGCAGATCCGGTAGGTTCCCGGTACCAAGCCCGACAATATTGGGAACGATTTGTTTATACCACATGCGACCTTCTAGGCCATCCCGCCCTCCTACCCCCTAGATCCATGAGCAGTTCGGGGTCGCCAGAGCTTCGGCTGCTTAATAATTCGCCACGGATAGGTGAGGTTGACAATTGGGTTTGGAGAAGCTACATATTGCGCTGGAAACCAGAAAGGTTGCTCTACACAAACCCTTGAATCTGATATATTAGTCTCCTCTTACGACAGGAATACCTACCGCGGGTATATTCTAACCCCCTAACCCGCTGGGGGCGCTCCCCGACTCCGACGCATCTCTTAATGCGTATTTGTCGTCCTTGGCTTGCGACTCAGTCCTCTTATCATCGCCATTATTACAATTTGGTAATGAGACGTTCATATTTGTCGCATGACACCTGCCCGACAAGGCGGGCTCAGCGGTCCAGTATTATATACGGGGAAAGGACCGTGCGCCACAGCAGCGCCCCTTACTGTGGTAAGGCCATCAGTACTTCCCGAGGTGGCCCGTTATCGGGAAGGCTCCGTTCGAATACAGCCGAATTTATCCCATGGCTGCAAATCATCCAATAGGCACGGTCCGCATAACACCCTGGATTGGGGGGTTGGCAGTTCTTGGTTCACCGACATCCCGCGTAAATCTCATACAGCTTATCATCATACCTCCTTCTATACTCGGCGTCGGCATCACGGACACGACTAAAAATCTTCCAAGAGCCATCTCAAAATTTATAGGAAATCCCGTACTGCAACTAAATACGTGATGCCATGGCGCCTTTGCTCAGAATCTCATGAAATGTAGATGTGCCTTTTGTAGACAGCAGCCTTTGAGAAACAGAGAATCCCTTTACTGACCCTGACCTAGGGGTCTGATTCACGGATGGATCAAAATTTGTAACGGATATAGAGGAGCTGGAATTTATGTGCCGAATTTCAAGATATCGGCTTCAATGGTATGCTTCTCCACTACTTTTCAGGCAGAAATGCATACAATTGAAGTTTCCGGTAGAGAATATCTACTCTCGGTTTATCCTCATTATGTCAGAGAGCCTGTCAGCCTTCCATGCATTGCAGTCTTACACAATTACTTTTTACCAAAAACAAGAATTTGTTAGAGTGGGTTCCAGTGCATCAAAGATATGATAGTAATGAACATGCAGTCTCCAAGCTAATTAGGTTGCTTTTGTGAGGAGGATCAAACGCCGGTTCGCATCATCTGTGAATGCGTCGCTCTGGCAAGGTAGAGACTTTCCCATATACGTGGCATGATATGTGTAAAACCCTGAAGAAGTACTTAAAAACATTAAAAGCCTCTTCTGAAAGGTCAAGCACAATAGATCTAAATAAAAGTCGCAGTGCATCGAGGCCTATTTACAATTTTTATTATCGGGGGCGTTGCCCAAGAAATAATGGGACACACATACCGATATTTCTTGACGAAGCCAGAGGAGTCCCTGTGCACTGCAGTCTTACACAACTTAAGTCAAATTCTTTGTACTCATGTGTGTGTCTGCTTTGCGAAATGGATCGTGTCTCGCTTGCACGTATACACAATTTTGTAAACCTGGCTATTGAGATTCACGTTAAGTTCAGTAGCATTCAACTGATCTATTGTGGCAAGAAACAAGTTTCTTTAGCAAATCGTGCTAAGGTACATTTAACCCTTTCGATCCGACTTTTGTAGAATATATATGGAAACATAATTTTTGAATTTTTAAAGTTGAAATAGGTCAGTAAATATGTGTTAACATGATGATCACCATATTTTTGTCTAAAATGATATTTAAGTTATGTGTCCCATTAGGGTTTTATAATGGGACATATATGTCCCATTCGTATTTTATTACGCATGTATGCATAACATCTTTTAAACAACTAAATTATTATTTATGCAGTTTTTTATTGAATTTAGTATAAAAAAGTAAAATATTTCATTTTGTACATAAAATCATACATAGCATTTCAAAATTATATGCAAAGGGCACAAAATAATTTATGAATGAGCAGAAGCGAAACAATTTTACAAAAAGCCAAATTTCAAATTTTGCAAATAGTTTTAGTACTTTTCTCAAATTTCCTCTGGGCACATGAGGCACATAGACGTCTCGTAGTTCCTTAGATCGCAAATGTTCGCCAACGTTTTTCATATTCCTCAAGCTGTTTGATCGCCTTCCCTGCCGACGAGATCTTTGTAGGTGGTTGCCTCTCTACTTTTGCAGCAAAGGACTCAGCAAGTTGTACTATAAAGTCTAGAAAAGGAATTTTTTTCGATGCACCTCCGAGTGAATAACCCACGCTCTCTCAGCACCCATCATTACAACGCGATAAAAAACTTTCTTCCACCATTTGGTTGACCTGCGATCAATATAAATGCCATTTAAAAAACGCATCCAATCACTATATAAACTTCACCAGCATCTGTACAAGCTATTCTTTGCCACTTAGTCTTTGATTTAAGCATTATATCTATCCTTTCGTTTGCGCACTGTGCAATATATTGTGACAACTTTTTTGAAACATTTTGCGATATATATTAGATGGTGTTGCAAGGCATGACATGCTCTCTGCGATTTGCAATTATGGCTATTGGTGACCAATTTTCTTGGTAGGAAAGAGTCACTAGGAGAGCTCCAAATAATAACTTCGGGACTAGTGACATTAGGTACAACTGCTGTCTCATGTTGATCATTCCGGTTAATATCCTCATCCGAGTTGCCTTGTTCTGAGTCACTTGAGTTAACTTCAGTGTCACTGTTACCTTCTGAGGGATCGTAAGGCTATCGCTCCCACTACTAAAATCAGTGCCTGAAAGATCCTCGTTCTGTTCGTCTTCCAGGATATCTGCGATTTTATTTTCACTTAGTTGTGTTGCCATTTACAGTTCCTATAAGAAATTAACATTAAACATATATAGGGTTGAAAACTATCTACTGGGACATTAATGTCCCATCAAAAATACTGCAGGGACATAAGCGTCCCAAAGTAAGTAAATATCCAAAATCTTTGAAAATAAACAACATAAATATATTTTGTAACTTACCGTAATTAAATGCAGGTTTCGATTTAAAAACAGCAACGAATTAACGATTTCGGACAATTATTCTAAGCTCAGAACACAATTAGCACGAGTTTCTTTGAGATCTGTCGACAAATTAATGAGAAAAATAAAAAAATGCCTAATAACGTGCATATTTATAAGGGTAAAATATAAATTACCCCATAAACTAATGTTTGGGACTTTTTTGCGCCACTTTAAATAACTTATAAGAGATTTAGGAACTTACAAACTTTTCGTGGGACAATAGTGTCCCTAGTGTCGAAAGAGTTAATAAGCCTTCTATGTACTGAATTATAATTCCATATACGTTTGTATATTTTTATTAGCAGCCCGTGTGCGACGTTGCTCGCAAAATGGATGTTTATTGTTGTACAAAATAATAACAAATTATACGTGAGATATGTTATTGATATTAGAAAAGTGAATTACTCTAAATACACATATGTGGTATTTATTTAGTTCTATAACTTAAAGTACTTCCGAATACACTACATTTTTAGTTTTATTATCTGAAGTTAGCAGTATAGTTTGATTCTGAGGGTTTCCAGTTCTCGATATTGCAACATACAACTGCCCGTGGGTGAAACATTCTGCACGCAAGTCAATACCAACATTGTGGAAAGTTTGGCCTTGTGATTTGTTGATTGTGAGTGCAAAGAAAACCTTCACAGGAAATTGTAACCGTTTATATTGGAGGCATATCCGTTGGAATCAAAGGCATGCGGGGTACGAGCGATATCTCTCCGGCCGCGTGAGGATCATTGCCTCAGGATATTGTTATGCATTTGTTTTATTTGTAATCGCGTACCATTGCATAGAGTTTGGTGGTTTGAGGTTACACAGCAAAATAATAGCAATATCGTTTTTTAACTTCAAATGATGGGGCGGTATGCCAGAGGGATTAAGCGAATTTTTAAATCAATTGGATAGTGTACGGCATCTTCATTATTAAGAACAGTGTCGTTTGTTATATACTCTTTACCTTCGCCAGGAACTCTATCTAGATTATTTTATTTATTTCGTCTACGGTTTTTACTCCTTGGTGAATGATAGCCCGTTCGCATAGCCAAGTATATGGCTTGCTGGATAGCTCTTCAATATTTGGGTAAACTTCGCTCACGTTATGTACCACATTCCCAAGCTATGAATCTTATATAAAATAGCCGTTCTCAGTGAAAATTTTACCATCTCCATATCTAATAAATCCTAGAGAAATGTACTTACAGTTCCGTTAAGATGCGCTCTCATGTTTGTTCGAGGTAAATCTATAATAACGATGATTTGAAGCATGATTTAACAATATCAGCTCGACTTCCTTTCGCCACTACTGGCAAAGTCTGACGAAAATCCCCTGCAAAAAGATTGTTAATCCACCAAAGGGTTTGTCGTTTGATCTTAGGTATTTTAATGTACGATCTGCTGCTTCATTATGTGCTCGTTAATCATTGTAGACTCATCCCACACTATGAGAACTGCCTCTTGTATTATTTTAGCCAGTGAACCGTTCTTTCGAATGGAACAAACTTTTTCTTCTTGGAGGACACGTTTAATGTAATTTAAAAGTGGACTGGGCTGTTCGACCACCAGATAAAGAGTCGCTGCACTTCCCGATGATGCTACAGCCAGCGCCATGTGACCTTACATCTGGCATATGCGAGAAAAAGATTAGGTAAAAAGTTTTTCCACACCACCAGGAGCGTCTAAGAAAAATGCTTGATCTCTTTTTTTCCTATGCTATCAACGACTTTATCATATGGCAGCTGCTTATCCGGAATCATTTTCGCTACATTAGCTTGAAGGTAGTCCATTTAAATAATTTATGTCACAT